>OZ025873.1:1281486-1428986 GCA_964019415.1 Ianthella basta | reverse complement strand
TGTGACTCTAAGCGAGCAGACAACTCCTCTTTCTCTCTTTGTAGCTGTCTGCATCTGTCATCTCGAGTCCTCAACTCCTGATGGAGCCTAGCGTTCGTACGCTGAAGCTGTTCCGTGTCCGCCATTTTAGACCGTCGGCGGGCGCTTAGTAGGCGCTCATCACGCGCTCACACGGCAATTTGTATATACGCACTGACAGGCAATTCAGACAAATATCTTCACCGCAGAAAGTTAAAAGTAGTATTGTAAGCAATGAAGACAAGGACAGACTATAGTTCTGTAGGTAGTTACTCGTATACAAAACTGACTGACAACAGTTATGTTATGTGCGCTCCAGAGCAGCCGAGCCAGGTGGCATGACACCCCCTGCTGAAATAGGTACCTGCGGTGATATGGAAACAGACGGTAGCCCGACACTTGGGGGAGATCCACCTGGGACCACGAGGCTTGGCTGCTGAGGTGACATAGCCACATTTGTGGACAGCATTGAAGGTAGCTCTATCTTAACCGGAGCTGGAATCATTAGACCAGATTGGGCAGGAGAGGCCATGCCAACGACAGGCATCTGGTTGGTGGGCACAACAAAAGGAACTGCACCATATGTGAGGGGTGATGCCGTCGCAGTGGGCTCGGGAGCAGTACTGACATGTGGTGATGCACCGTAAGAGAGTGGTGATGTTGTCAGAGCAGGTTCATTTAGACTGGGTCCTGTCTCACTAACTTGTGTGGTGCCAACCTGCTGTGGCGTGATGGTTGGCTGAGGGCTAAAGGAAGACAGCGCTGTTCCTGCAGGACTGCCGCCAAGAACTGTAACACTTGTATCAGCAGGAGCTTGCGGGATTGGCTGAGTGATTGAGGTGTCAGGGCTGGCTTCGGTGTGGGGGATGGCCTCGGACGTTGTGCTGTTGTAATGCACTGGAGTGGGTGGTCCGGACGGCACAGAGAGAGGCACCTGCACCCAAGGACAGCACACTGCTCAAGGAAGGACCATGCACGATTCACCAAAGATATTTCACAAAAAGAACTTACCCAAATTTCAGATACAAAAGTGCTCAAAGGATGGATGATCAACCCTTGCTGACAGCAACAAACACACACCCACACCCCCCACACCCCACACAAACACCCCTCCTTCCACACACACACACACACACACACACGTGCTACTACAAACTATCGATGATGAGAGTGCACTTACTTCAGTGAAGGTGGAAGAACTGGTGTACCCGCTGCCCTCCACGGGCTCCTTCACTTTAGAGCTGGTCATGGCTTTGGCCGGGATGCGATGAAGATACCCAAACCCAATGTCACATCCCAGCAGGCCCTCCCCTCCCCAAGCACTGTCAGGAACAATGGTCAGCTACACACAGTGAGGGAGAGATGGGTGTGAAGTGGTAGATAGCTAGAGGATACATGCAACAATTTGCAAGGGAGACTAGGACACAGCGCCTTTGTAATCAGAGTAAGAAGTAACTAAACTTTATATAAAATAACTTCTTAAATAACCACCATGCTTTTAGCAAACAAAATTAATACTAAAAATAATGATAATTAAATCAATGAACTGTCACTGCTAGCAAAGATCATACTGTAAATGTGATACACTGAACAGTATGTCAAGCACACATCCCTGAATCACACATGCACACACACACACACACACACACACACACACACACACACACACACACACACACACACACACACACACACACACACCACACACAGTATTATGTACATACGTACACATTCATGCACCCATCACATACAGTGACCCATAGCAGAGGTGGTGGTGCCACGAGGCTACTGTACATGCACTCACCTCTCGCACTCGCTCCGTTTTTGTGTTGTACACATACAGCTTAAGCTCCTTATGGTCACTGTTCTCAACAACGGCAGTGAAATCATCCTAACAAACGAAGAAGGACAAGACACTAACTCAGTAGTGCCAGGCACTGATCTCTTCACACGCACACACACACGTGCGCGCACACACACACACACACACAACTGTACAGCTCTAACATACATAAACCATCTTATTGTGAAAAGTCAACCTGACAGTGGTACATAACCAATGCTCAGTTTACGGGTCCTCCTACCTCCTGTAAGGATGAGTCTGTTCCAAGAATGTAGTCATCATAGGCCTGTAGGCCGGCCTTTGCGGCAGGAGAGTTGCTGTAGACCTCCTGAGCAGTCACACGAGGGATCACACAGCAATGGTGTAGTGTCAGAGGACAGTGTGTGTGACACGTGTACAAATGATGCACCGCCTGGGAACACTGATCGACTCACCAGTATGTGCCATACATTCTCAGATGCACCGTCAAAAGAGCAGTACCTTATGCTCACACCTGCATTGGGTGGAATACAGGCATCACATACTCTCTCCCTCCCTCCCTCCCTCTCCCCCCTCTCTCTCTCTCTCTCTCACACACACACACACAGTCCTGCAATACACAACAAACAAGTGACACACTTGCCCATGAAACCCACATACAACACATAACACAGTGGCAGATAAGCTCTGATGCTGGCCTCACCTAAAAGTCCCTGACCGCCCCAAGTGTTGGACGGTGTGATGTACACGTCTAATTATTTAAAGCAAGAAGGAATAAAACAGAGATTAATTAGTATGTTTCCATTAGTGACCACATTTGTATTCAAGCACAACCACATTACACGAATGTAAGTGCTATCCATTGTGTGGTACAGAGAGGGGAACAAGGAAGTGTGTGTGTGTGTGTGTGTGTGTGTGTGTGTGTGTTCACTATTCATCCCACAATACACACCTCTGCAGCTTCTCGACTTTGAGTTATAGACCACCATTTTCAATGGCTCGCCAATCCCAGCTTTCAGCACATCCTTCAGTTGGTGTTCATCTTGACTCTACACACACAACCCACACAATACACTGTATTGAACTATTTCACAAAACCAGACCATATTGTGAATACACATTGACATACCACAAACATATGGCGTACACACACAAAACACATTATACAAGTCACTTGGCCAACTCAGTCCAAACAGCAGACGCGCGCACACCTATGTACATATGTACGTATGTAGCACTGCTTTGTACATGTAACATTGGTGCATGCAGCCTGTTAGCTTACGTACCAATCTCACGTCGCTGACTGAAACAATGTAGTCAAAGTAGGGCTCCAGCCCAGCGAGACCACCCGGCGAATCCTCTTGCACCTTAAACAGGGGTTAATGCAATCAGTGTAACACTACATCCTCAATACACTACACACACACACACACACACACACACACACACACACACACACATACAAACACATGCACATACCACTGCACTACACAGCACCCATCACATGCACACCTAAGTCCTATGTGATGTACACACACATGCACAGACATAGGATACTGTGTAGAAAATGACCAGTGGCTTCATCTATCTACATACTTACAGTA
This sequence comes from Ianthella basta, assembly GCA_964019415.1. Classification (NCBI taxonomy): domain Eukaryota; kingdom Metazoa; phylum Porifera; class Demospongiae; order Verongiida; family Ianthellidae; genus Ianthella; species Ianthella basta. The sequence goes on along the minus strand of OZ025873.1, from coordinate 1,425,542 downwards.
AACAGTATACTCTTCAATACACAGTGCATACGCACACACATACACACATTAACGGTGGTATTGGGTCGCTCACATGTGTAAATTGTAGTGGATAATTCTATTAGCTAATGCACATAATGCATAAGCATACACATTCCCAGAGATGTACTGTATCAAAAACATACAACACACTCTGAGTCGCTGTGCAACGTGTTATGTACCTATGTGCTGTGAAGTGTAACAATGTAACAAAGAGAATATAAAAAAAATCACTGAGTAGACAAGCATTGAGCACCACACACACACACACACACACACACACACACTGCTCAATCTACTGTGATCCGTACTATTATTAAATGAAGGATCAAGCCAGTGCTCAACTACTGTAAACATCACCTTATCCTCTCACGACGAAACAATACAGACTGTGAGGAAAGCATTAGACTATTCAGTGCTCGCACTTACCTTTAGTACGTGATAGCCGTCAGTTCCTCCACCAGGTACTGTTTGTGACGACTGCCCGGCCCCCATCTTTGTGGTATTGCGCAATATTTAGCACGTCCCCACCAGATAGGGGTGGGGTCAGTGGCCGTCACCAATGGCAACTGATGGGCGTGGTCCGCAGTAACAATGGCTGATGTAGGAAGCCAGCGAAATGCATTTCCAGGTAAGCCTTGCTCAGTGCTGGCGATCCACGACCGTCCAACTTATTTTAAATGGCTCAACGCATCACCGATTATTTCACTGCCATCGATCATGTCACGCCTTACTGTCCTCTCCGCTACTGCCCACACAGATATAGTTCAGCCTGCAGACCCAGAAGCGGCCGACGTTAGGTCAGTCCACACGCTACGGAGCAGGTCTACTCATTGAACCAGCTTACCGTGTTTCTGAATTAATGTATTCCCTTAGCCCGCAATCACCTGAGCGTGTTCGTCTTCCCGCCCTGGCGGAGCCGTCGCTGGAGAGCATTGCAGAATGTGTAAGCTATAGCATGGAGCCCCGCGATCAACTGATTGGTGTGTGGTGGCACAAGGTGAATGTCTCCAGCGTGTTGTGTTGTGTTGTAGCTTGGCTTGACCTCTGAGGGCGAGCAGTCCATGCCAGTACTGCTGAAAAGAATGCAGTGAGTGCACTGGTGCAGGCAATGCAGTCATTTGCAGCTGGGGGGCCATTGAGCGGCAAACAGTGATGTTTGTTCTTATTGTTTACTGATTGGTTGCAGAATGGAGGTGTCTCGTGCACTTGAAGAGCTAAGAACTATCACCACATATGACGACAACTTGGAGAAACAGTACAAAGAAAGTTAGTGTGTGTTCTTTATCTTCTTTCCCGTTTACCAAGTCTAACACTATGAGCTCTCCATTCCTAACAATCACGTGTCCACTGTGCTCCTAATGTGTAGCTGTGGATGAGAACATCCAGCTATCTAGGAGATTGGACATGGCTCTAAGGGAAATGAGGGTAAGTCACAGTGGAGTGGATAGAACACTCCAGTATGAGTTGATGGGGCGCTTGTGCACATGCTGTTCTACTTTATCCCGCAGAAGCTTAAGGGTAAAGTATGCGTGATGGAGGTATGTGTGTTGCAGGAGGGTGGGGGGGGGGGGGAGGGGTGGTAGGCTCAACAGTCCCAATCACCCCTTACTCTTCCACTAGCATTCAATGGTGTTTGCTTTCCTCAACCAACTGCAACTCACTCGTGATGTGGTAAAATGTGCTAGGTGCATGTCTCTCCCCGTACAGATGACTAAAACAGAGTTCAAAGAGGAGGAAGCGAGGAAGAGGTTCTCTAGAGAAAGACAGCTACAGTTGTAAGCCATTCACCTGTGTAGGTTGGGCTACCATGGCTCCTTACTGCTCTGTGATAGGCTTGTGTAGTATTGTGTGTTGACCATGGCATCAAGATACGTAGCTATCATTGAATCCTCTCTTATTGCAGACAGAAAGAGTTGGAACAGAAGAGAAAGGACAGCAAAGTAACGGCAGTTTCTTGCACCCATTAATTTCCATTTCTTTTACAGTCTAAGGGAAATTTGATGTCTTAACACTCCCATCTTCCTGGTTAGGGCCAGATGGTTCCTGTACTTTCACTGAAGACACGATCCCACACTGTCAACTCTAAGGGGCAATACATTGACCCGTGAGTACACTGCTTAAGCTGACATTTCAGATGGTAGCTAACCTGGACAGAATGCCCGTATTCATCCTGCATTTGTGGACACACACTTGCCTCAAGTCATTGCCTGAGACAATCGACTAAATGCTCATTTGGAGTCACATGACTAGCAACTCTGAGCATATCCTTCTCTCTTGTCTCTGCTGCAGTGAGAGCCATAAACACTCTAGAGGACACAGGCGCCATTTAACCTTCCCCCCTCTGGAGCTCTCTACCCCAAAGTCCAAGGGAGACGCTACCCTCCCCCCACCCCTCTCCGGCTGTGCCTGCTCCATTTGCCAAGCCGTACAGAGTCTTGGAGCAACTACAGTCGGAGGTGGTGCATGTGCCAGGTGTGTGAGGGGTGGAGGGTGAGGGTGTGAGGGGTAGGACGGTGGAGTGTGAAGAGGATGTGAGGGTGACAGGCGAGGTGTGTACGTTACAGTGGTGTCTGTGTCCCAATCCCGTGTGGTCACATGACATTGTGGACTGCGCTCCAGTTGGGCTTACCGTCACACAGAATTTAGCTTTAAGGGTACATGCAAGCTCAAGCGCATTGCAGCCCTCCCCCACACACAGATAATGAAGGTGATTGGATGTGTGTTAGTACCTGCTCCGATATGATACTTAGAGGCCATTGACTCACCCCAGTGGTTGTGAGGACATCACCATGAGTGTGTTTGAGTGTTAGGGGCACCCTACAGCGTGGTCTGGGTTTGGGTCTCTTTAAGTCTTGTACGTACCACTCTTTTTGTTGGTGTCTCTGTCTTGTAGGAGTGGGCAGCAGATGGTGCTGGGGGACAGGGTGGTTGTGAAAGGGCATCAGTCAGGTTTGCGTGAACATTGCACAATCGTGTGTGTGGTGTGTGTGTGTGTGTGTGTGTGTGTGTGTGTGTGTGTGTGTGTGTGTGTGTGTGTGCGTGTCTGTGTGTGTGTATGTGTCAGTCAGGAATGCAAACATGACATCCCTCAGCTAGTGTATTAGGGACATGCACAATTGCACATATCACAGTTATGCAGAGCAGCTGCCTGCTACTGTGATACAAGGATGTGTGTCTTTGTCTCATTAAAGGGATAGTAAAATACATTGGTCGGCTCCACGATGACCCTCTCAATGCCACGTACATTGGAGTAGAGCTCGATGCTCCTGGTGAGTTTCTGCAATATGACTACACAATGAATACAGTTTTGTACTGTCTTGTATATGTATCGTGCCTATGATGATAGTTGGTGAGAATGATGGAACCTACCGAAAGCAGAGATATTTTGATGGCCGCCCATCTCATGGGATCTTTGTCAAGGGCTCAGACATTCTCTGTGTGACACTTCGAACAGTAAGTTGTGTGTCTGAACATGTTGCATGCTGTCCAGCTGCGTAAACTGCTGACACATCCTCCATCCTTGTGCTGTGTGAGCCCTAGTCTTGTTTGCTCCTGCGCAATGTGCAGCAAGTTGGGCGTAAACCTGACACAGCGTCAAAGGACTCTAGGATGCTGCATCGAGTGGACTCGAGGAAGAGTGACCACTGAACAAGCTCAGTAAGGGTGGGTTTGCAGACTCATGCATATACAGTAAGGCCTCTCTCCTGGACACCTTTGTAGCAGTTTGGGACAGGCCCAAGTAACCTCATTTCACTAATAGTTTGCACACCTCTCTGTGTAGCTGGGACAGTAAGCACTGTCCTCTTTAGCAAGGTGTCCTGAACTCAGAGTGTGAATAATATTATAAGGGTTTCCACTGTATATATATGCGTACATGTGTTCCTCCTTGCAGATGGAGTGTGGAGAAAACTGGATGTGTGCACATGCCATTGCATCCTTTAACTTATGTTCATGTCATGTTAATATTATTACCCTACGCGCGATAGCGCAGGGGAAAGTGATTGGTTAACACTCTCTCTGTCTGTCGGCAGTTTGACATTTGCCGCTCGCGCGGCCGATGTAGAACTTTATACGGCCTCACGCCTGAGACAATAACGGCAGAGCGTCATTTGGTCCTGTCTGTGGACCTGGATTCTATGGACAGGGATGGTTTGCCGAGAAATTGCCATCTTTCGTGGTATTGCCTGAGGTCCGCCATTTTGTTTGTGTACTTTAACCATACCGGTGTCACAGTTTATTTTACCCCCCGTATAAAGTATCCCCCGGGTAACCGAAGGTTGGTTAAACGACACAGAAATGCTGATAGAAGCTAATAAAATGCACCCTGCTGCAGGATGAGACTTACCACTACCAGAAGAGACTGTTAGGTGATGATATCTGCGAACCCTGCACTTCCTTCGCAGTCCTTGCAGAAGACCACATCGGTCTTGTTAACTGACGACCGCGGTGAGGTTTTTGTCCTTCTACCATGGCTGGGATGCTTGTGTAATCCTCTGGGTTCTCGAAGAATGTCAAGAGGGCACAACTACAACGAGCAGAAGTGTTTGAGTAGCAGTACGGCGTGCAGTTTCGCAAACTGGTGGACATCAATGTGCAGGTACATCGACGCTACGGCCTGAGCATGTGAGGAGCATGAAACGGTCTGAATCTTAGCTACTGCTTGTCAAAGCAGGGTTGATGGCTGTCAGAACAACCCCTCGAGGTGAAACACACCAAAAAGAGTTAAGAAATACTCAGAAATTCGCAGTCGGGGGATAAAGTATCCTAGTTTATTTTACCCGGGGGGATACAAAACTGGGGGGATGGAATAAACCGTGACACCGGCTGTGAGTTGAGGCTACGTAGGACGGCTGCGGACGGCTGGCAGCAGTGTCTGGTGAAGACCCTGAAAACTTTCGTATGGATTCGCTGGGTAGTTAGTCCTTTCACTGAAACGATCCTTTGGTGTCTCTTAATACTTTTCTTGCCTGTCTGCGCCAAATCTTCCTGTCCCCTTCCTTGCAATTGACTGCAGATGTTTAGATGCAAGTGCATGTTTACTCAGATGCAAGTGGCTCACCTTCACTTGGTTCCGACCAGACCATGCATATAATCATAGCTCAGAACATCCCCAATGACAGGTCTAAACACCAGTCACCAGTGTAAATATGTGTGTGGGTTCATTCATGTGTGATTGTGTGTGAAGAGGACTGGGGAGAGAATATGTATGCAGTGGAGTGCACACTCTTTCTATTCTTTCTTTGAAGCAGGTAGCGGTTGTTCTAGACACAGCTGACTCGACTGTCATCTACATATGCACGTATCCTATTCTTCTCTGCATCTGTCTGCATAAGTTAATAGCGCACGTGCGCGTGTGTGTGTTTTAATTGTAGATGTATGTAAGGGTGTGAAGGGTGTCTAAGAAGTTGGAACATGTATGCAATCAGTAGTTAGTGTTCTGTTCTGTTTGTGTACATAGTGCTACTGTGGATGTGTTTGTACCTTCTTTCTTGCATTTTCATACTAATGCTGTGGCTACTCTTTATACACACTTGAAGCATGGCTGTGAAAATGGCAAATTAAACCCACATTGTTTCTGGCATGTCTTATGCACACTTTAATACACATAGCATTCACAGGTATACACAGTAATAATACACGTATAATGATGCAATCCATGCAGGCTGTGAGGGTGACGTATGCTGGAAGGCACATCGGGCGCCTTGGAATAGAGCTGAGGACAAGACCCTACCTCTATGCTGAGACACCAATGTTGGATCTGGACTCATTCGAACAGTACTGTGTTAACGCTAAAGTGCAGGTGGGGGAAGGAGGAGAGGGAGGGGGAGGGGAGTGGAGGGAGGGGATGGGAGGGGGAGGGGAGGGGAGGGGGAGGGATAGGTGATGAAGGGGATAGGTGACGGATGGGAGAGAGGGAAGTGGAGGGGAGGAGAGGAAGGGATACAAATGAGGGAAGGAAGGAGGGAGACAGCAATGTACTTCCCAGTTATAATAACACGAAGATCCTTTCCACTGATTCCTCCCCCAGGTAAAGCTGGCCTTCATACCGATGTATCCTTCTGTTGTCATTGGGGTGTTGTTCATTGGAGGGATTGCTTTGATATCACTAAATGTGTCCACTGGCGGGTTCCAGTGGGCATCCTGGTTGTGAGTGACGACTGTTTGCAGCATAAACGCAAGCTCACAGGCGGGCTCTATGATACATGAGGAGTAAATTTTGTAAAAAAAACTCTGAAATGAAGTGTGTATTTATCTGTTATTTGTACTAGTTTGTAGTTTGCATGATTTAATGTATTATGGTATGGGTGTGTTCTGTGCATGATGAGTGTTTGCATGTGTGTGAACGGAGAGCAGAACTGGGCAAGCTGCACTCACTGGGGCCAAGGATATGACTACATGTAGTGTGTGAATGGTTTCAGCATGCTCTGGATTTTACCAGCTGGTAGTGGTAACTGGAGACAGCTTGACAATGACGTGTGGCTTTCCCGTCATTACCAAGACATCAATGTCACACTGTCACAGTGGTTGTGTTTGTGAGTATGAAGCAAGTATATTTTCCTTTCTTTTGTTGTTTCTTCACATGCCCCAATATTAAGTATTGTCCCTCCACTCGCTCCCATCATGGTCTCCCAGGACTTCTTCATCTGTTGGTTGAAGCTAGTGTGAAGGAAGTTGGCCTCCGAACCATGTTAAAGCCCTGGTGAACTAACCTTTTGCATGTAACATTGTTACTTGCATGTGCATGTGGTTTGTATGTGTGCCTCACAAGTATGACCACATGGGATTGGGTCAACATAGCTAACAGCCATGACCAACACTGTGTTGACCCATCATATATATGGTTGCATAATGCACAATGTAATGTGACCACATGGGATTGGGTGAAAATAACAGCTGTCTGTGTGTGTCATCAATGTCTGTGTGTTCATCAATGGTGTGCCTGGCTGCACTGAGCACCACCTGAAGCTGCTATCCATCCTTCAGGAGGCTCGAAGGAGGCGCAAGTCGCTCTGTGTCTGCTGGCTGGACCTGGCCAACGCATTCGGCAGTGTGCACCATGACTTAATCACCTTCTCTCTGGCACACTACCATGCTCCTCCGGAGCTGGTTCATCTGGTGTCAAACATCTATGATGGACTCACTGCCGTCATCACCACCAAGTCGTGGACCACCGTCCCCATCCACCTCCAGCTTGGAGTCTACCAGGGTGACCCCCTCTCTGTCATCATCTTCAATACGGTGATGAACACCCTGGTGGACTCCATTACCCAATGCTGCTCCCAGCTTGGCTACAGCCTCACCTCCGTCCGCAGTAGGATCAACCTGCTGCAGTACGCAGATGACACCTCCCTGATCGGTGATGGACCCTCCTCATGCCAGCACCTGTTGCGTCTCACTGAGTCATGGTTGGCCTGGTCAGGGATGCGGGCTAATGTCCCCAAGTGTGTGAGTGTTGCGATCAAAGCCTCCTCTGGGAAGGCCTTCAACCCTGGACTCAAGCTTGGCAATGAGCCCATCCCCTACCTGGGAGACACCACATTTCGATTCCTTGGAGCCCCGGTGGCCATCCACTCCACCTCTGAGGAATCCAGGGAGCACCTCAAGACCAAGCTATTGTCCATGCTGGAGAAGGTCGATGCCACTCCCATCACCCGTCAGCAGAAGTTAAAGCTTTTCAAGGTCAGCATCTGTCCTCGTCTCACCTGGGACCTGTCCATCTCAGACCTGCCAATCTCCTGGTTGCAGAACCACCTCCAGCCCATTGCCACCAGGTTTCTGAAAAGATGGTGTGGTCTGGCCCGCTCTGCTGATCCCAATCGACTCTTCCTTCCCAAGTCCAACGGTGGGCTGGAGCTCCCACACCTGGTCACTGTGTACAAGAAGCTCCATGCTGCCAAGGCTGGTTCACACATGTGCTCAAGCGACTCCAGTGTCCGAGCTATCGCCACACAAATCACCCTCCGTGAGTCCCAACTTCAGTGTGCTTTGTTCCGGCCTTACCAGGAGGTGGTGGGGGTAATGAAGGAGGACCCTGGGGCTCCCAGGAAGAAAGTGGTGTCTCATGTCAAGGCCAAGATCCAGGCCGAGGACACCGCCTCCAGACTGGCTCACACCACTAGCCTTCCAGTTCAAGGGTTGACTGTGCGGGAGTTCGAGGGCAGGGCGGCCCAGAACTGGTCCACTGCCATCTTCAGCCTCCCAGAGTGGGTATTCAAGTTTGCTCTCAACGCGGTGACGGACACTCTTCCCCACAATGCCAACTTGTTCAGGTGGAAGAAGCTCTCCTCACCACGGTGCCAACTCTGTGGAGAGGTACAGTCTCTGGCCCATGTTCTCAACTCCTGCCAGAAGGCCCTCAGTCTGCGACGCTACTCCACCAGGCACGATGATGTGCTCAAGGTCATCTTTGACTTTTCCAAGCGCAACCTGTCATCAGGAATGCAAGTCATAGCTGACCTACCAGGCCAGCAGTACACGTTCCCCCAAGATATTGCTCCCACGGACCTGCGCCCGGACATGGTTATTTGGGGAACTTCAGCCATCTACCTGGTAGAGCTGACGGTGCCTTTTGAGACCAACATTGCAGACGCTGCAGAGAGGAAGGTCCATCGGTACCGGGACCTTGCAGCTGCCTGTGCTTGTTCCCACCACACATCTATCATCACTCTCGAGGTCGGGTCGAGAGGCTTCCTGAGCACAGTGGGCTTTCAGCAGCTCTTCAAACTGCTACAAGCCAAAGCCAAAGACCGACAGAACTTCGAGATTGACATAATTAAGCATGTGGTTGCATCGTCCTACGACATCTGGTGTAAACGGAACTGGTGTAGTTAAGTTTGCATGATCCTTTTTTCTTCTTTCCTCTTGAATTCTGCTGCATGTTTATGTTTAAGCTTTTGTAACTCCTGTACTGGTGTCTTAACCATACTGTGCAAGTTCATCGTCAGAACTTTCCTTTTTGGCAGTGTTAAGCTCACCTTAATGTCACTTTTCTGTTGTTGTATGCATGCTCTTTGACCAGTCTTTAGCACTGGTGTTTCCAATAATAATGATTGGTGACATTGGAAAAAAAAAGTGTGTGTGTGTGTGTGTGTGTGTGTGTGTGTGTGTGTGTGTGGTGTGTGTGTGTGTGTGTGTGTGTCTGTGTGTGTCTGTGTGTGTGTGTGTGTGTGTGTGTGTGTGTGTGTGTGTGTGTGTGTGTGTGTGCTCATTTAATACATAGTGTCCCCCAACACACTGCCCATTTAATATGTGGTGTCCCCCCTAGCACTCATCTTGTAGGGGGTCCAGTGCATCATGTATGGAGTTCAGTGCATCTTATAGGGGGTCCAGTGCATCTTATAGTGGGTCCGGTGCATTCTGTAGGGGGTCCAGTGCATCTTGTAAGTTGTGCAGTGCATCTTGTAGGGGATCCAGTGCATCCTGTATGGGGTCCAGTGCATCTTGTAGGGGTTCTTGTGCATCTGGTAGGGAGACCAGTGCATCTTGTAGGGGATCCAGTGTATCTTGTAGAGGGGTCCAGTGCGTCTTATAGGGGGTCCAGTATATCCTATAGGGGTCCAGTGCGTCTTATAGGGGGTCCAGTGCATCCTGTAGGGGGTCCAGTGCATCTTGCAGGGGGTCCAGTACATCTTGTAGGGGGTCCAGTGCATCGTGTATGGGGTCCAGTGCATCTTGTAGGGGGTCCAGTGCATCCTGTAGGGCGTGCAGTGCATCCTATAGGGGGTCCAGTGCATCTTATAGGTGGTGCAGTGCATCTTGTAAGGGGTCCAGTGCATACTGTATGGGGTCCAGTGCATCTTGTAGGGGGTCCAGTGCATCCTCTAGGGGGTCCAGAGCACCTTGTAGGATGTCCAGTGCATCTTGTAGGGGTCTAGTGGGGGCCCATAGGGGCCCATAGGGGGTCCAGTGCATCATATAAGGGGTCCAGTGCAACCTATAGGGGGTCCAGTGTATCTTGTAGGGGGTCCAGTGCATCTTGTAGGGGGGTCCTGTACATCCTGCTTGGGATCCAGTACATCCTATAGGGGGTCCCGTGCATCTTGTATGGGGTCCAGTGCATCCTGTAGGGGCTCCAGTGCATTCTGTAGGTGGTTCAGTGCATTCTGTAGGGGTTCCAGTACAACCTGTAGGGGGTCCAGTGCATTCCGTAGGGGGTCCAGTGCATTCTGTAGGGGGTGCAGTGCATCCTGTAGCGCGTTCGGTGCACTGCATATGGGGTCCATGCATCTTGTGGGGTGTCCAGTGCATCCAATAGGAGTCCAGTGCTTCCTGTAAGGGGTCCAGTGCATCCTATATGGTATCCTGTGCATCCTGTAAGGGGTCCAGTGCATCCTGTATGGGGTCCAGTGAATCCTGTAGGGGGTCCAGTGCATCCTGTAGGGGGTGCAGTGCATCCTGTAGGGGGTCCAGTGCATCCTGTAGCGGGTCCAGTGCATCCAGTAGGTGGTCCATTTCATCCTGTAAGGGATCCAGTGCATCCTGTATGGGGCCTAGTACATTTTGTAAGGGTTCCAGTGCATCTTGTAGGGTGTCCAGTGCATCTTGTTGGGGGTCCAGTGCGTCTTATAGGGGGTCAAGTGCATCCTGTATGGGGTCCAGTGCATCCTGTACGGAGTCCAGTGCATCCTGTAGGGAGTCCAGTGCATCCTATAAGGGGTCCAGTGCATCATGCAAGGGGTCCAGTGCATCTTGTAGGTGGTCCAGTGCATCTTGTAGGAGATCCAGTGTTTCTTGTAAGAGGTCCAGTGCATCCTGTATGGGGTCCAGTGCATCTTGTAGGGGGGTCTAGTGCATTCTGTATGGGGTCCAGTACATCCTGTAAGGGGTCCCATGCATCTTGTAGGGAGTCCAGTGCATCCTGTAGGGTCTCCAGTGCATCCTGTAGAGGGTCCAGTGCATCCTATACGGGGTCCAGTGCGTCTTATAGGAGGACCAGTGCATCTTGTAGGGGGTCCAATGCATTTTGTTGGGGATTCAGTGCATTGTGTAAGGGGTCCAGTGCATCTTGTAGGGGGTCCAGTCTCATCTTGCCTCATCTTGTCTTATCTTGCTTCATCTTGTCTCATCTTGCCTCATCTTTCCTCATCTTGTCTCGTCTTGTGTCATCTTGTCTCATCTTACCTCATTTTACCTCATCTTGCCTCATTTTACCTCATCTTGTCTCGTCTTGCCTCATCTTGTCTCATCTTACCTCATTCTACCTCATCTTGCCTCATCTTGTCTCATCTTGCCTCATCTTGTCTCATCTTGCCTCATCTTGTCTCATCTTGCCTCATCTCGCCTCATCTTGTCTCATCTTGTCTCGTCTTGCTTCATGATCATCTTGTCTCATCTTACCTCGTCTTGTCTCATCTTACCTCATCTTGCTTCATCTTGTCTCATCTTATCTCATCTTGCCTCATCTTGTCTCATCTTGCTTCATCTTATCTCATCTTGCCTATCTTGACTCATCTTGTCTCGTCTTGCATCATCTTGTCTCATCTTGCCTCATCTTGCCTCATCTTGCCTCATCTTGCCTCATCTTGCCTCATCTTGCCTCATCTTGCCTCATGTTGTCTTATCTTGCTTTTTCTTTACTCATCTTGCCTCGTATTGCTTCATCTTGTCTTATCTTGTCTCATCTTGCCTCATCTTGCCTCATCTTGTCTCATCTTGCCTCATCTCGTCTCATCTTGCCTCATCTTGTCTCATCTTGCCTTTTCTTGTCTCATCTTGCCTCATCTTGCCTCATCTTGTCTCATCTTGTCTTTTCTTCTCTCATCTTGCCTCATCTTGCCTCATCTTGTCTCATCTTGTCTCATCGTGCTTCATCTTGTCTCATCTTGTCTCGTCTTGTCTCATCTTGCCTCATCTTACTTTATCTTGTCTCATCTTGCCTCATCTTGCTTCATCTTGTCTCATCTTGTCTCATCTTGCCTCATCTTGTCTCATCGTGCTTCATCTTGTCTCATCATGCCTCATCTTGCCTCATTTTGTCTCGTCTTGCATCATCTTGTCTCATCTTACCTCATTTTAACTCATCTTGTCTCATCTTGCCTCATCTTGCCTCATGTTGCCTCATCTTGTCTCATCTTGCCTCATCTTGTCTCATCTTGTCTCATCTTGTCTCGTCTTGCTTCATCTTGTCTCATCTTACCTCATCTTGTCTCATCTTGCCTCATCTTGCTTCATCTTGTCTCATCTTGTCTCATCTTGCCTCATCTTGTCTGATCTTGCTTCATCTTGTCTCATCTTGCCTCATCTTGACTCATCTTGTCTCGTCTTGCGTCATCTTGTCTCATCTTACCTCATTCTACCTCATCTTGCCTCATCTTGTCTTATCTTGTCTCATCTTGCCTGATCTTGCCTCATCTTGTCTCATCTTGCCTCATCTTGTCTAATCTTGCCTCATCTTGCCTCGTATTGTCTCATCTCGTCTCGTCTTGCTTCATCTCGTCTCATCTTGCCTCATCTTGTCTCATCTTGCTTCATCTTGCCTCATCTTGCCTCCTCTTGCTTAATCTTGTCTCATCCTGTCTCATCTTGCCTCATCTTGCCTCATCTTGCCTCCTCTTGCTTAATCTTGTCTCATCTTGTCTCATCTTGCCTCATCTTGTCTCATCTTGCCTCATCTTGTCTCATCTTGCCTAATCTTGCCTCATCTTGCCTCATCTTGTCTCGTCTTGCTTCATATTGTCTCCTAGTTCTTCATCTTGCCTCGTCTTGTCTCATCTTCCCTCATCTTGCCTCATCTTGCCTCATCTTTCCAAATCTTTCCTGATCTTGCCTCATCTTGTCTCATCTTGTCAAATCTTTCCTCGTCTTTCCTCATCTATTCTCATCTTGCCAAATCTTGTCTCATTTTGCCAAATCTTTCCTCATCTGGCCTCATCTTGCCTCATCTTGCCTCATCTTGCCTCATCTTGCCTCGTATTGTCTCATCTTGTCTCGTCTTGCTTCATCTTGTCTCATCTTACCTCATCCTGTCTCGTCTTGCTTCATCTTGCTTCATCTTGTCTCATCTTGTCTCATCTTGCCTCATCTTGTCTCATCTTGCTTCATCTTGTCTCATCTTACCTCATCTTGCCTCATCTTGTCTCGTCTTGCGTCACCTTGTCTCATCTTACCTCATTTTAACTCATCTTGTCTCATCTTGCCTCATCTTGCCTCATCTTGTCTCATCTTGTCTCATCTTGCCTCATCTTCTCTCATCTTGCCTCATCTTGCCTCATCTTGTCTCATCTTGTCTCGTCTTGCTTCATCTTGTCTCATCTTGTCTCGTCTTGTCTCATCTTGCCTCATCTTACTTTATCTTGTCTCATCTTGCCTCATCTTGCTTCATCTTGTCTCATCTTGCCTCATCTTGTCTCATCTTGCTTCATCTTGTCTCATCATGCCTCATCTTGCCTCATCTTGTCTCGTCTTGCATCATCTTGTCTCATCTTACCTCATTTTAACTCATCTTGCCTCATCATGTCTCATCTTGTCTCGTCTTGCTTCATCTTGTCTCATCTTACCTCATCTTGTCTCGTCTTGCGTCATCTTGTCTCATCTTACCTCATTCTACCTCATCTTGCCACATCTTGTCTTATCTTGTCTCATCTTGCCTGATCTTGCCTCATCTTGTCTCATTTTGCCTCATCTTGTCTCATCTTGCCTCATCTTGTCTCATCTTGCCTCATCTCGCCTCGTATTGTCTCATCTCGTCTCGTCTTGCTTCATCTCGTCTCATCTTGCCTCATCTTGCTTCATCTTGCCTCATCTTGCCTCCTCTTGCTTAATCTTGTCTCATCTTGTCTCATCTTGCCTCATCTTGCCTCCTCTTGCTTAATCTTGTCTCATCTTGTCTCATCTTGCCTCATCTTGTCTCATCGTGCCTCATCTTGTCTCATCTTGCCTAATCTTGCCTCATCTTGCCTTATCTTGTCTCGTCTTGCTTCATAATGTCTCATCTTGCCTCATCTTGTCTTGTCTTGCCTCATCTTACCTAATCTTGTCTCGTCTTTTCTCATCTTGCCTCGTCTTGTCTCATCTTGCCTCATCTTGTCTCGTCTTGCTTCAGCTGGTCTCATCTTGCCTCATCTTGTCTTGTCTTGCCTCATCTTGCCTCATATTGTCTCGTCTTGCTTCATCTTGTCTCATCTTGCCAAATCTTGTCTCATCTTGCCTCATCTGTCTCATCTTGCCTCATCTTGTCTCGTCTTGTCTCATCTTGCCTCATCTTGTCTCGTCTTGCTTCATCTTGTCTCATCTTGCCTCATCTTGTCTCGTCTTCTTCATCTTGCCTCATCTTGTCTCATCTTATCTCATCTTGCCTCGTCTTGTATCATCTTGCCTCATCTTGTCTTGTCTTTCTTCATCTGGTCTCATCTTGTCTCGTCTTGCTTCATCTTGTCTCATCTTGCCAAATCTTGTCTCATCTTGCCAAATCTTTCCTCATCTTACCTCATTTTGCCAAATCTTCTCTCATCTTGTATCATCTTGCCTCGTCTTGTCTCATCTTGCCTCATCTTGTCTCATCTTGCCTCATCTACTTCATCTTGCCTCATCTTGCCTCATCTTGTCTCGTCTTGCTTCATCTTATCTCATCTTGCCTCGTCTTGCCTCATCTTGTGTCATCTTGCTTCATATTGTCTCATCTTCCCTCATCTTGCCTCGTCTTGTCTCATTTTTCCTAATCTTGCCTCATCCTGTCTCATCTTGCCTCATCTTGTCTCATCTTGCCTCATCTTGTCTCATCTTGCTTCATATTGTCTCATCTTCCCTCATCTTGCCTCATCTTGCCTCATCTCGTCTCGTCTTTCCTCATCTGGTCTCGTCTTGCCTCATCTTGCCTCATCTTGTCTCATCTTGTCTCATCTTGCCTCATCTTGTCTCATCTTGCCTCATCATGTTTCGTCTTCCTCATCTTGCCTCATCTTGTCTCGTCTTATATTATCTTGCCTCGTCTTGTCTCATCTTGTCTCATCTTGTCTTGTCTTACTTCATCTGGTCTCATCTTGTCTCATCTTGCCTCATCATGTCTCGTCTTCCTCATCTTGCCTCATCTTGTCTCGTCTTATCTTATATTGCCTCGTCTTGTCTCATCTTGTCTCATCTTGTCTTGTCTTACTTCATCTGGTCTCATCTTGCCTCATCTTGTCTCGTCTTGTCTCATCTTACCTCATCTTGTCTCGTCATGCTTCATCTTGTCTCATCTTGCCAAATCTTTCCTCATCTTGTCTCGTCTTGCTTCATCTTCTCTCATCAATTGCCTCATCTTGTCTCATCTTACCTAATCTTGCCTCATCTCGTCTCGTCTTACTTCATCTCGTCTCGTCTTGCCTCATCTTGTCTCATCTTGCCTCATCTACTTCATCTTGCCTCATCTTGCCTCATCTTGTCTCGTCTTGCTTCATCTTGCCTCATCTTGTCTCGTCTTGCTTCATCTTGTCTCATCTTGCTAAATTTTGTCTCATCTTGCCAAATCTTTCCTCATCTTATCTCATCCTGCCTCATCTTGTCTCATCTTGCCACATCCTGCCTCATCTTGCCTCATGTTGCATCATCTTCCCTCATCTTGCTTCATCTTACCTCATCTTGCCTCATCTTGCCTCATCTTCCCTCATCTTGCCTCATCTTGCCTCATCTTGTCTCGCCTTGCTTCATATTGTCTCATCTTTCCTCATCTTGCCTCATCTTCCCTCATCTCTTCTCATCTTGCCACATCTTGCCTCATGTTGCCTCATCTTTCCAAATTTTTCCTTATCTTGCCTCATCTTGTCTAATCTTGCCAAATCTTTCCTCGTCTTTCCTCATCTATTCTCATCTTTCCAAATCTTGTCTCATCTTGCCAAATCTTTCCTCATCTTGCCTCATATGGCCTCATCTTGTCTTGTCTTGCTTCATCTTGTCTCATCTTGCTTCATCTCGTCTCGTCTTGATTCATCTTGTCTCATCTTGCCTCATCTTGTCTCGTCTTGTCTCGTCTTGCCTCATCATGCATCATCTTGTCTCATCTTGCCAAATCTTGTCTCATCTTGCAAAATCTTTCCTTATCTTTTCTCATCTTGCCTCATCTTGTCTCATCTTGCCTAATCTTGCCTCATCTTGCCTCATCTTGCCTCATCTTGTCTCGTCTTGCTTCATGTTGTCTCATCTTTCCTCATCTTGCCTCGTCTTGTTTAATCTTCCCTCATCTTGCCTCATGTTGCCTCATCTTTCCAAATCTTTCCTGATCTTGCCTCATCTTGTCTCATCTTGCCAAATCTTTCCTCGTCTTTCCTCATCTATTCTCATCTTGCCAAATCTTGTCTCATTTTGCCAAATCTTTCCTCATCTAGCCTCATCTTGCCTCATCTTGTCTCGTCTCACTTCATCTTGTCTCATCTTGGCGCATCTTGCCTCATCTCTCTTCATCTTGTCTCGTCTTGCTTCATCTTGTATCATCTTGCCTCTTCATGTCTCGCCTTGCTTCATCTTGTCTCATTTTGCCTTATCTTGCCTCATCTTGTCTCGTCTTGCCTCATTTTGTCTCGTCTTCCTCATCTTGCCTCATCTTGTCTCATCTTATGTCATCTTGCCTCGTCTTGTCTCATCTTGCCTAATCTCGTCTTGTCTTACTTTATCTGGTCTCATCTTGCCTCATCTTGTCTCATCTTGTCTCATCTTGCCTCATCTTGTCTCGTCTTACTTCATCTTGTCTCATCTTGCTTCATCTTGTCTCATCTTGCCAAATCTTGTCTCATCTTGCCAAATCTTTCCTCTTCTTACCTTATCTTGCCAAATCTTGTCTCATCTTGTCTCATCTTGCCTCATCTTGTCTCATCTTGCCTCATCTTATCTCATCTTGCCTCATCTTGTCTCGTCTTGCCTCATCTTACCTCATCTTGTCTCGTCTTGTCTCATCTTGCCTCGTCTTGTCTCATCTTGCGTCATCTTGTCTTGTCTTGCTTCAGCTGGTCTCATCTTGCCTCATCTTGTCTCGTCTTGTCTCATCTTGCCTCATATTGTCTCACCTTGCTTCATCTTGTCTCATCTTGCCAACTTTTGTCTCATCTTGCCAAATCTTTTCTCATCTTGCTTCATCTTGCCAAATCTTTCCTTATCTTGCCTCATCTTGTCTCATCTTCCTTTATCTTCTCTCATCAATTGCCTCATCTTGTCTCATCTTACCTAATCTTGCCTCATCTCGTCTCGTTTCACTTCATCTCGTCTCATCTTGCTTCATCTTGTCTCATCTTGCCTCATCTTGCTTAATCTTGCCTCATCTTGCCTCATCTTGTCTCGTCTTGCTTCATCTTGCCTTATCTTGCCTCATCTTGCCTCATTTTGTCCCGTCCTTCTTCACCTTATCTCATCTTGCCTCATCTTGTCTCATCTAGCCTCATCTTACCTCATCGAGGCAAGATGAGGTAAGATGAAGCAAGATGAGGGAAGATGATGCAACATGAGGCAAGATGAGGCAAGATGAGGCAAGATGAGGCAGGATGTGGCAAGATGAGACAAGATGAGGCAGGATGAGATAAGATGAGGAAAGATTTGGCAAGATGAGACAAAATTTAGCAAGATGAGACAAGATGAAGCAAGACGAGACAAGATGATTGTCTCATCTTACCAAATCTTGTCGCATCTTGCAAAATCTTTCCTTATCTTTTCTCATCTTGCCTCATCTTGTCTCATCTTGCTTAATCTTGCCTCATCCTGCCTCATCTTGTCTCGTCTTGCCTCGTCTTGTCTCATCTTCCCTCATCTTGCCTCATCTTGCCTCATCTCTTCTCATCTTGCCACATCTTGCCTCATGTTGCCTCATCTTTCCAAATCTTACCTGATCTTGCCTCATCTTGTCTCATCTTGCCAAATCTTTCCTCGTCTTTCCTCATCTATTCTCATCTTGCCAAATCTTGTCTCATTATGCCAAATCTTTTCTCATCTAGCCTCATCTTGCCTCATCTTGACTCGTCTCACTTCATCTTGTCTCATCTTGCCGCATCTTGTCTCATCTTGCCTCATCTTGCTTCATCTTGCCTCATCTCTCTTCATCTTGTCTCATCTTGCCTCATTTTGTCTCATCTTGCCTCATCTTGCCTCATCTTGTCTCGTCTTACTTCATCTTGTCTCAATTTGCTTCATCTTGTCTCATCTTGCCAAATCTTGTCTCATCTTGCCAAATCTTTCCTCTTCTTACCTTATCTTGCCAAATCTTGTCTCATCTTGTCTCATCTTGCCTCATCTTGTCTCATCTTGTCTCATCTTGCCTCATCTTTCCTCATCTTGCCTCATCTTGTCTCATCTTGCCTCATCTTTCCTCGTCTTTCCTCATCTATTCTCATCTTGCCAAATCTTGTCTCATTTTGCCAAATCTTTCCTCATCTAGCCTCATCTTGCCTCATCTTGACTCGTCTCACTTCATCTTGTCTCATCTTGCCGCATCTTGTCTCATCTTGCCTCATCTTGCTTAATCTTGTCTCATCTTGCCAAATCTTGTCTCATCTTGCCAAATCTTTCCTCTTCTTACCTTATCTTGCCAAATCATGTCTCATCTTGTCTCATCTTGCCTCATCTTGTCTCATCTTGTCTCATCTTGCCTCATCTTGCCTCATCTTGTCTCATCTTGCCTCATCTTGTCTCGTCTTTCCTCATCTTGCCTCATCTCGTCTCGTCTTGTCTTATCTTGCCTCGTCTTGTCTTGTCTTGCCTCATTTTGTCTCATCTTGCTTCATCTGGTCTCATCTTGCCTCATCTTGTCTCGTCTTGTCTCATCTTGCCTCATCTTGTCTCGTCTTGCTTCATCTTGTCTCATCTTGCTTCATCTTGTCTCATCTTGCCAAATCTTGTCTCATCTTGCCAAATCTTTCATCATCTTGCCTTATCTTGCCAAATCTTTCCTCATCTTGCCTCATCTTATCTCGTCTTGCTTCATCTTCTCTCATCTTACCTAATCTTGCTTCATCTCGTCTTGTTTTACTTCATCTTGTCTCATCTTGCTTCATCTTGTCTCATCTTGCTTCATCTTGCCTCATCTCTCTTCATCTTGTCTCGTCTTGCATCATCTTGTCTCATCTTGCCTCATCTTGCCTCATCTTGTCTCATCTTGTCTCATCTTGTCTCATCTTGCCTCATCTTTCCTCATCTTGCCTCATCTTGTCTCATCTTGCCTCATCTTGTCTCGTCTTTCCTCATCTTGCCTCATCTCGTCTCGTCTTGTCTTATCTTGCCTCGTCTTGTCTTGTCTTGCCTCATTTTGTCTCATCTTGCTTCATCTGGTCTCATCTTGCCTCATCTTGTCTCGTCTTGTCTCATCTTGCCTCATCTTGTCTCGTCTTGCTTCATCTTGTCTCATCTTGCTTCATCTTGTCTCATCTTGCCAAATCTTGTCTCATCTTGCCAAATCTTTCATCATCTTGCCTTATCTTGCCTCATCTTTCCTCATCTTGCCTCATCTTATCTCGTCTTGCTTCATCTTCTCTCATCTTACCTAATCTTGCCTCATCTCGTCTTGTTTTACTTCATCTTGTCTCATCTTGCTTCATCTTGTCTCATCTTGCTTCATCTTGCCTCATCTCTCTTCGTCTTGTCTCGTCTTGCATCATCTTGTCTCATCTTGCCTCATCTTGCCTCATCTTGTCTCATCTTGTCTCATCTTGTCTCATCTTGCCTCATCTTTCCTCATCTTGCCTCATCTTGTCTCATCTTGCCTCATCTTGTCTCGTCTTTCCTCATCTTGCCTCATCTCGTCTCGTCTTGTCTTATCTTGCCTCGTCTTGTCTTGTCTTGCCTCATTTTGTCTCGTCTTGCTTCATCTGGTCTCATCTTGCCTCATCTTGTCTCGTCTTGTCTCATCTTGCCTCATCTTGTCTCGTCTTGCTTCATCTTGTCTCATCTTGCTTCATCTTGTCCCATCTTGCAAAATCTTGTCTCATCTTGCCAAATCTTTCATCATCTTGCCTTATCTTGCCAAATCTTTCCTCATCTTGCCTCATCTTATCTCGTCTTGCTTCATCTTCTCTCATCTTACGTAATCTTGCCTCATCTCGTCTCGTTTTACTTCATCTCGTCTCATCTTGCTTCACCTTGTCTCATCTTGCCTCATCTTGCTTAATCTTGCCTCATCTTGCCTTATTTTGTCTCGTCTTGCTTCATCTTGCCTCATCTTGCCTCATCTTGTCTCGTCTTGCTTCATCTTGCCTCATCTTGCCTCATCTTGCCTCATTTTGTCCCGTCCTTCTTCACCTTATCTCATCTTGCCTCATCTTGTCTCATCTTGCCTCATCTTACCTCATCTTGCTTCATCTTGCCTCATCTTGCCTCATCTTGTCTTGTCTTGCTTCATCTTGCCTCATCTTGTCTCGTCTTGCTTCATCTTGTCTCATCTTGCTTCATCTTGTCTCATCTTGCCAAATCTTGTCTCATCTTGCCAAATCTTTCATCATCTTGCCTTATCTTGCCAAATCTTTCCTCATCTTGCCTCATCTTATCTCGTCTTTCTTCATCTTCTCTCATCTTACCTAATCTTGCCTCATCTCGTCTCGTTTTACTTCATCTCGTCTCATCTTGCTTCATCTTGTCTCATCTTGCCTCATCTTGCTTAATCTTGCCTCATCTTGCCTCATCTTGTCTCGTCTTGCTTCATCTTGCCTCATCTTGCCTCATCTTGTCTCGTCTTGCCTTATCTTGCCTCATCTTGCCTCATTTTGTCCCGTCCTTCTTCACCTTATCTCATCTTGCCTCATCTTGTATCATCTTGCCTCATCTTACCTCATCTTGCTTCATCTTGCCTCATCTTGCCTCATCTTGTCTTGTCTTGCTTCATCTTGCCTCATCTTGCCTCATCTTGTCTCGTCTTGCTTCATCTTGCCTCATCTTGCCTCATCTTGCCTCATCTTGTCTTGTCTTGCTTCATCTTGCCTCATCTTGCCTCATCTTGTCTCGTCTTGCTTCATCTTGCCTCATCTTGCCTCATCTTGCCTCATTTTGTCCCGTCCTTCTTCATTTTATCTCATCTTGCCTCATCTTGTCTCATCTTGCCTCATCTTACCTCATCTTGCTTCATCTTGCCTCATCTTGCCTCATCTTGTCTTGTCTTGCTTCGTCTTGCCTCATCTTGCCTCATCTTGCCTCATTTTGTCCCGTCCTTCTTCACCTTATCTCATCTTGCCTCATCTTGTCTCATCTTGCCTCATCTTACCTCATCTTGCCTCATCTTGCCTCATGTTGCGTCATCTTCCCTTATCTTGCTTCATCTTACCTCATCTTGCTTCATCTATTCTCGTCTTGATTCATCTTGTCTCATCTAGCCTCATCTTGTCTCGTCTTGTCTCGTCTTGCCTCATCATGCATCATCTTGTCTCATCTTGCCTCATCTTGTCTCATCTTGCCTCATCTTGCCTCGTCATGCCTCATCTTACCTCATCTTGCCTCATCTTATTTCATCTTGCCTCATCTTGCTATATCTTGCCTCATCTTGCTTCATCTTGCTATTTCTTGCCTCATCTTTCTTCATCTTGCTATATCTTGCCTCATCTTGCCTCATCGTACCTCATCTTGCCTCTTCTTGCCTCATCTTGGTATTTCTTGCCTCATCTTGCAATATCTTGCCTCATCTTGCTTCATCCTGCTATATCTTGCCTCATCTTGCTTCTTCTTGCTATACCTTGTTTCATCTTGCAATATCTTGCCTCATCTTGCCTCATCTTGCTATTTCTTGCCTCATCTTGCAATATTTTGCCTCATCTTGCCTCATCTTGCTATTTCTTGCCTTATCTTGCAATATCTTGCCTCATCTTGCCTCATCTTGCTATTTCTTGCCTCATCTTGCAATATCTTGCCTCATCTTGCCTCATCTTGCTTCTTCTTGCTATATCTTGCCTCTTCTTGCAATATCTTACCTCATCTTGCCTCATCTTGCTATATCTTGCCTCATCTTGCTTCATCTTGCTATTTCTTGCCTCATCTTTCTCCATTTTGCTATATCTTGCCTCATCTTGCCTCATCGTACCTCATCTTGCCTCTTCTTGCCTCATCTTGGTATTTCTTGCCTCATCTTGCAATATCTTGCCTCATCTTGCTTCATCTTGCTATATCTTGCCTCATCTTGCTTCTTCTTGCTACACCTTGTCTCATCTTGCAATATCTTGCCTCATCTTGCCTCATCTTGCTATTTCTTGCCTCATCTTGCAATATTTTGCCTCATCTTGCCTCATCTTGCTATTTCTTGCCTCATCTTGCCTCATCTTGCTATTTCTTGCCTCATCTTGCAATATCTTGCCTCATCTAACCTCATCTTGCCTCGTCTTGCTATTTCTTGCCTCATCTTGCAATATTTTGCCTCATCTTGCCTCATCTTGCTATTTATTGCCTCATCTTCCCTCATCTTGCTTCATCTTGCTATATCTTTCCTCATCTTGCCTCATCTTGCGTCATCTTGCTATATCTTGCCTCATCTTGCCTCATTTTGCTTCATATTGCTATATCTTGCCTCATCTTGCTTCATTTTGCTATATCTTGCCTCATCTTGCTTCATCTTGCTACATCTCGCTATATCTTGCCATATCTTGCCTCATCTTGCTATATCTCTCCTCATATTTCATCATCTTGCTATATCTTGCCTCATCTTGCTTCATCTTGCTATATCTTGCCTCATCTTGCAATATCTTGCCTCATCATGCCTCATCTTGCTAGATCTTGCCTCATCTTGTCTCACCTTGCTTCATCTTGCTATATCTTATACCTCATCTTGCCTCATGCATCTTGCTATTTCTTGTGTCATCTTGCAATATTTTGTCTCATCCTGCTTCATCTTGCTGTTTCTTGACTCATCTTGCAATATTTTGCCTCATCTTGCTTCATCTTGCAATATCTTGCATCAACTTGCTTCATCTTGTTATATCTTGCCTCATCTTGCTTCATCTTGCTATTTTTTGCCTCATCTTGCAATATCTTACCTCATCTTTCTTCATTTTGCAATATCTTGCCTCATCTTACCTAATCTTGCTATATCTTGCCTCATCTTGCAAAATCTTACCTCATCTAACCTCATCTTGCCTCATCTTGCTATTTCTTCCCTCATCTTGCAATATTTTGCCTCATCTTGCCTCATCTTGCCTCATCGTGCTTAATCTTGCTATATCTTGCCTCATCTTGCCTCATCTTGCTATTTCTTGCCTCATCGTTCAATATCTTGCCTCATCTTGCTATATCTTGCCTCATCTTGCCTCATCTTGCTATATCTTGCCTCATCTTGCAATATCTTACCTCATCTAACCTCATCTTGCCTCATCTTGCTATTTCTTGTCTCATCTTGCAATATTTTGCCTCATCTTGCCTCATCTTGCTATTTCTTGCCTCATCTTGCAATATTTTGCCTCATCGTGCCTCATCCTGCCTTATCTTGATTAATCTTGCTATATCTTGCCTCATCTTGCCTCATCTTGCTATTTCTTGCCTCATCTTGCAATATCTTGCCTCATCTTGCCTCAACTTGCTATTTCTTACCTCATCTTGCAAGATCTTGCCTCATCTTGCCTCATCTTGCTATTTCTTGTCTCATCTTGCAATATCTTGCCTCATCTTGCTATATCTTGCCTCATCTTGCCTCATCTTGCTATATCTTGCCTCATCTTGCCTCATCTTGCTATTTCTTGCCTCATCTTGCAGTATCTTACCTCATCTTGCCTCATCTTGCCTCATCTTGCTATTTCTTGCCTCATCTTGCAATATCTTGCCTCATCTTGCTATTTCTTGCCTCATCTTGCAAAATCTTACCTCATCTAACCTCATCTTGCCTCATCTTGCTATTTCTTCCCTCATCTTGCAATATTTTGCCTCATCTTGCCTCATCTTGCCTCATCGTGCTTAATCTTGCTATATCTTGCCTCATCTTGCCTCATCTTGCTATTTCTTGCCTCATCGTTCAATATCTTGCCTCATCTTGCTATATCTTGCCTCATCTTGCCTCATCTTGCTATATCTTGCCTCATCTTGCAATATCTTACCTCATCTAACCTCATCTTGCCTCATCTTGCTATTTCTTGTCTCATCTTGCAATATTTTGCCTCATCTTGCCTCATCTTGCTATTTCTTGCCTCATCTTGCAATATTTTGCCTCATCGTGCCTAATCCTGCCTTATCTTGATTAATCTTGCTATATCTTGCCTCATCTTGCCTCATCTTGCTATTTCTTGCCTCATCTTGCAATATCTTGCCTCATCTTGCCTCAACTTGCTATTTCTTACCTCATCTTGCAAGATCTTGCCTCATCTTGCCTCATCTTGCTATTTCTTGTCTCATCTTGCAATATCTTGCCTCATCTTGCTATATCTTGCCTCATCTTGCCTCATCTTGCTATATCTTACCTCATCTTGCCTCATCTTGCCTCATCTTGCTATTTCTTGCCTCATCTTGCAATATCTTGCCTCATCTTGCTATTTCTTGCCTCATCTTGCAATATCTTGCCTCATCTTGCTTCATCTTGCTATATCTTGCCTCATCTTGCTTTTTCTTGCTATACCTTGTCTCATCTTGCAATATCTTGCCTCATCTTGCCTCATCTTGCTATTTCTTGCCTCATCTTGCCTCATCTTGCTATTTCTTGCCTCATCTTGCAATATCTTGCCTCATCTAACCTCATCTTGCCTCGTCTTGCTATTTCTTGCCTCATCTTGCAATATTTTGCCTCATCTTGCCTCATCTTGCTATTTATTGCCTCATCTTCCCTCATCTTGCTTCATCTTGCTATATCTTTCCTCATCTTGCCTCATCTTGCGTCATCTTGCTATATCTTGCCTCATCTTGCCTCATTTTGCTTCATATTGCTATATCTTGCCTCATCTTGCCTCATTTTGCTATATCTTGCCTCATCTTGCTTCATCATGCTACATCTCGCTATATCTTGCCATATCTTGCCTCATCTTGCTATATCTCTCCTCATATTTCATCATCTTGCTATATCTTGCCTCATCTTGCCTCATCTTGCTATATCTTGCCTCATCTTGCTATATCTTGCCTCATCTTGCCTCATCTTGCTCTATCTTACCTCATCTTGCCTCATCTTGCTATATCTTGCCTCATCTTGCCTCATCTTGCTATATCTAGCCTCATCTTGCCTCATCTTGCTATTTCTTGTTTCATCTTGCAATATCTTGCCTCATCTTGCCTCATCTTGCTATTTCTTGCCTCATCTTGCAATATCTTGCCTCATCTTGCCTCATCTTGCTATTTCTTGTCTCATCTTGCAATATCTTGCCTCATCTTGCAATATCTTGCCTCATCTTGCCTCATCTTGCTATATCTTGCCTCATCTTGCAATATCTTACCTCATCTAACCTCATCTTGCCTCATCTTGCTATTTCTTGCCTCATCTTGCAATATTTTGCCTCATCTTGCCTAATCTTGCTATTTCTTGCCTCATCTTGTCTCATCTTGCTTAATTTTGCTATATCTTGCCTCATCTTGCCTCATCTTGCTTAATCTTGCTATATCTTGCCTCATCTTGCCTCATCTTGCTATTTCTTGCCTCATCTTGCAATATCTTGACTCATTTTGCCTCATCTTGCTATTTCTTGTCCCATCCTGCAATATCTTGCCTCATCTTGCCTCATCTTGCTATTTCTTGCCTCATCTTGCCATATCTTGCGTCATCTTGCAATATCTTACCTCATCTAACCTCATCTTGCCTCATCTTGCTATTTCTTGCCTCATCTTGCAATATTTTGCCTCATCTTGCCTAATCTTGCTATTTCTTGCCTCATCTTGTCTCATCTTGCTTAATTTTGCTATATCTTGCCTCATCTTGCCTCATCTTGCTTAATCTTGCTATGTCTTGCCTCATCTTGCCTCATCTTGCCATTTCTTGCCTCATCTTGCAATATCTTGACTCATTTTGCCTCATCTTGCTATTTCTTGTCCCATCTTGCAGTATCTTGCCTCATCTTGCCTCATCTTGCTATTTCTTGCCTCATCTTGCCATATCTTGCGTCATCTTGCAATATCTTACCTTATCTAACCTCATCCTGCCTCATCTTGCTATTTCTTGCCTCATTTTGCAATATTTGGCCTCATCTTGCCTCATCTTGCTATTTCTTGCCTCATCTTGCCTCGTCTTGCTTCATCTTGCTATATCTTGCCTCATCTTGCCTAATCTTGCTATATCTTGCCTTATCTTGCCTCATCTTGCTATTTCTTGCCTCAACTTGCAATATCTTGACTCATTTTGCCTCATCTTGCTATTTCTTGTCTCATCTAGCAATATCTTGCCTCATCTTGCTTCATCTTGCTATTTCTTGCCTCATCTTGCTATATCTTGCCTCATCTTGCCTCATCTTGCAATATCTTACCTCATCTTGCCTCATCTTGCCTCATCTTGCTATTTCTTGTCTCATTTTGCAATATCTTGCCTCATCTTGCCACATCTTGCTATTTCTTGCCTCATCTTGCTATATCTTGCGTCATCTTGCAATATCTTACCTCATCTAACCTCATCCTGCCTCATCTTGCTATTTCGTGCCTCATCTTGCAATATTTTGCCTCATCTTGCCTCATCTTGCTATTTCTTGCCTCATCTTGCCTCAACTTGCTATTTCTTGCCTCATCTTGCTTCATCTTGCTTCATCTTGCTATATCTTACCTCATCTTGCCTCATCTTGCTATTTTTTGCCTCATCTTGCCTCATCTTGCTATATCTTGCCTCATCTTGCCTCATCTTGCTTCATCTTGCTATATCTAGCCTCATCTTGCCTCATCTTGCTTCATCTCTCTATATCTTGCCTCATCTTGCTTCATCTTGCCATATCTTGCCTCATCTTTCTTCATCTTGCAATATCTTGCCTCATCTTGCCTCATCTTGCAATATCTTACCTAATCTTGCCTCATCTTGCCTCATCTTGTTATATCTTGCCTCATCTTGCTATTTCTTGCCTCATCTTGCCTCATCTTGCTTCAGCTTGCTATATCTTGCCTCATCTTGCCTCATCTTGCTTAATCTTGCTATATCTTGCCTCATCTTGCCTCATCTTGCCTCATCTTGCTATTTCTTGTTTCATCTTGCAATATCTTGCCTCATCTTGCCTCATCTTGCTATTTCTTGCCTTATCTTGCAATATCTAGCCTCATCTTGCTATTTCTTGTCTAATCTTGCAATATCTTGCCTCATCTTGCTTTATCTTGCCTCATCTTGCCTCATCTTGCTATATCTTACCTCATCTTGCAATATCTTACCTCATCTAACCTCATCTTGCCTCATCTTGCTATTTCTTGCCTCATCTTGCAATATTTTGCCTCATCTTGCCTAATGTTGCTATTTCTTGCCTCATCTTGCCTCATCTTGCTTAATCTTGCTATATCTTGCCTCATCTTGCCTGATCTTGCTTAATCTTGCTATATCTTGCCTCATCTTGCCTCATCTTGCTATTTCTTGCCTCATCTTGCAATATCTTGACTCATTTTGCCTCATCTTGCTATTTCTTCTCTCATCTTGCAATATCTTGCCTCATCTTGCCTCATCTTGCTATTTTTTGCCTCATCTTGCTATATCTTGCGTCATCTTGCAATATCTTACCTCATCTAACCTAATCCTGCCTCATCTTGCTATTTCTTGCCTCATCTTGCAATATTTTGCCTCATCTTGCCTCATTTTGCTATTTCTTGCCTCATCTTGCCTCGTCTTGCTTCATCTTGCTATATCTTGCCTCATCTTGCCTAATCTTGCTTAATCTTGCTATATCTTGCCTCATCTTGCCTCATCTTGCTATTTCTTGCCTCAACTTGCAATATCTTGACTCATTTTGCCTCATCTTGCTATTTCTTGTCTCATCTAGCAATATCTTGCCTCATCTTGCCTCATCTTGCTATTTCTTGCCTCATCTTGCTATATCTTGCCTCATCTTGTCTCATCTTGCAATATCTTACCTCATCTTGCCTCATCTTACTATTTCTTGTCTCATTTTGCAATATCTTGCCTCAGCTTGCCAGATCTTGCTATTTCTTGCCTCATCTTGCTATATCTTGCGTCATCTTGCAATATCTTACCTCATCTAACCTAATCCTGCCTCATCTTGCTATTTCGTGCCTCATCTTGCAATATTTTGCCTCATCTTGCCTCATCTTGCTATTTCTTGCCTCATCTTGCCTCATCTTGCTTCATCTTGCTATATCTTGCCTCATCTTGCCTCATCTTGCTTCATCTTGCTATATCTTGCCTCATCTTGCCTCATCTTGCTATTTCGTGCCTCATCTTGCAATATTTTGCCTCATCTTGCCTCATCTTGCTTCATCTTGCTATATCTAGCCTCATCTTGCCTCATCTTGCTTCATCTTGCTATATCTTGCCTCATCTTGCTTCATCTTGCAATATCTTGCCTCATCTTTCTTCATCTTGCAATATCTTGCCTCATCTTGCCTTATCTTACCTAATCTTGCCTCATCTTGCCTTATCTTGCTATATCTTGCCTCATCTTGCTATTTCTTGCCTCATCTTGCCTCATCTTGCTTCAGCTTGCTATATCTTGCCTCATCTTGCCTCATCTTGCTTAATCTTGCTATATCTTGCCTCATCTTGCCTCATCTTGCTATTTCTTGCCTCATCTTGCAATATCTTGACTCATTTTGCCTCATCTTGCTATTTCTTGTCTCATCTCTCAAGATCTTGCCTCATCTTGCCTCATCTTGCTATTTCTTGCCTCATCTTGCCTCATCTTGCTGTTTCTCGCCTCATCTTGCTTCTTCTTGCTATATCTTGCCTCATCTTGCAATATCTTGCCTCATCTTGCCTCATCTTGCTATTTCTTGCCTCATCTTGCTTCTTGCTATATCTTGCCTCATCTTGCAATATCTTGCCTCATCTTACCTCATCTTGCTTCTTCTTGCTATATCCTGCCTCATCCTACAATATATTGCCTCATTTTGCCTCATCTTGCTATTTCTTGTCCCTTCTTGCAATAACTTGCCTCATCTTGCTATATCTTGCAGTATCTTGCCTCATCTTGCAATATCTTGCTATTTCTTGCCTCATCTCGCAATATCTTGCCTCATCTTGCCTCATCTTGCTTCTTCTTGCTATATCTTGCCTCATCTTGCAATATCTTGCCTAATCTTGCTTCTTCTTGCTATATCTTGCCTCATCTTGCAATATCTTGACTCATTTTGCCTCATCTTGCTATTTCTTGCCTCATCTTGCCTCATCTTGCCTCATCTTGCCTCATCTTGCTATTTCTTGCCTCTCTTGCCTCATCTTGCTATTAATTTTCTTGGCCTCATCTTGCCTCATCTTGCTATTTCTTGCCTCATCTTGATTCTTCTTGCTATATCTTGCCTCATCTTGCCTCATCTTGCTATTTCTTGCCTCATCTTGCAATATCTTGCCTCATCTTGCCTCATCTTGCTATTTCTTGCCTCATCGTGCTTCTTGCTATATCTTGCTTCATCTTGCAATATCTTGCCTCATGTTGCTTCTACTTGCTATATCTTGCCTCATCTTGCAATATCTTGCCTCATCTTGCCTCATTTTGCTATTTCTTTCCTCATCTTGCTTCTTCTTGCTATTTCTTGACACATCTTGCAATATCTTGACTCATCTTGCTATATATTGCCTCATCTTGCAATATCTTGCTATTTCTTGCCTCATCGTGCAATTTCTTGACTCATTTTACCTCACCTTGCTATTTCTGGCCTCATCTTGCAATATCTTGCCTCATCTTGCCTCATCTTGCTATTTCTTGCCTCATCTTGCCTCATCTTGCTATTTCTTGACTCATCTTGATTCTTCTTGCTATATCTTGCCTCATCTTGCAATATCTTGCTATTTCTTGCCTCATCTTGCAATTTCTTGACTCATTTTACCTCATCTTGCTATTTCTGGCCTCATCTTGCAATATCTTGACTCATTTTGCCTCATCTTGCTATATCTTGCCTCATCTTGCAATATCTTGCCTCATCTTGCCTCATCTTGCTATTTATTGCCTCATCTTGCAATATCTTGCCTCAACTTGCTATATCTTGCCTCATCTTTCAATATCTTGACTCATTTTACCTCATCTTGCTATTTCTTGCCTCATCTTGCAATATCTTGCCTCATCTTTCCTCATCTTGCTCTTTCTTGCCTCATCTTGCTATTTCTTGCCTCATCTTGCTTCTTCTTGCTATATCTTGCCTCATCTTGCTATTTCTTGCCTCATCTTGCTTCTTGCTATTTCTTGCCTCATCTTGCTTCTTCTTGCTATATCTTGCCTCATCTTGCTATTTCTTGCCTCATCTTGCATTATCTTGCCTCATCTTGCCTCATTTTGCTTTTTCTTGCCTTATTTTGCCTCATCTTGCTATTTCTTGCCTCATCTTGCCTCATCTTGCTTAATCTTGTTATATCTTGCCTCATCTTGCTTCTTCTTGCTATAGCTTACCTCATCTTGCAATTGCAATATGTTGCCTCATCTTGCCTCATCTTGCTATTTCTTGCCTCATCTTGCCTAATCTTGCTTAATCTTGCTATATCTTGCCTCATCTAGCCTCATCTTGCTTGATCTTGCTATATCTTGCCTCATCTTGCCTCATCTTGCTATTTCTTGCCTCATCTTGCAATATCTTACCTCATCTTGCCTCATCTTGCTATTTCTTGCCTCATTTTGCCTCATCTTGCTTCTTCTTGCTATATCTTGCCTCATTTTGCCTCATCTTGCTAGTTCTTTCCTCATCTTGCAGTATCTTGCCTCATCTTGCCTTATTTTGCAATATCTTGCCTCATCTTGCCTCATCTTGCAATATCTTGCTTCATCTTGCCTCATCTTGCTATATCTTTCCTCATCTTGACTCATCTTGCTTCATCTTGCTTCAACTTGCTATATCTTTCCTCATCTTACCTCATCTTGTTTCATCTTCCCTCATCTTGCCTCATCTTGCCTCATCTTGCGTCATCTTGCAATATCTTGCCTCATCTTGCCTCATCTTGCTACTTCTTGCCTCATCTTGCAATATCTTGCCTCATATTGCCTCATCTTGCAATATCTTGCCTCATCTTGCCTCATCTTGACTCATCTTGCTTCATCTTGCTATATCTTACTAAATCTTGCTTCATCTTGCTTCATCTTGCTTCATCTTTTTATATCTTACCTCATCTTGCCTCATCTTGCTTCATCTTGCTATATCTTTCCACATCTTGCCTCACCTTGCTTCATTTTGCTTCAACTTGCTATATCTTTCCTCATCTTACCTCATCTTGCCTCATCTTGCCTCATCTTGCTTCATCTTGCTACATCTCGCCTCATCTTTCTTTGCCTTGCAATATCTTGCCTCATCTTGCCTCATCTTGCTTCTTCTTGCTATATCTTGCCTCATCTTGCCTCATCTTGCTATTTCTTGCCTCATCTTGCCTAATCTTGCTTAATCTTGCTATATCTTGCCTCATGTATGAGTACGAAGAAGATGGCCGCTCGCGTGCTAGCGGTGTTGATAGCGTCGTTTTGGTTTGCAGTGTTTGTGGAGAAGTCTTGAATCTTTTGTGGAGAAAGTCATTGGCATAGCTACGAGGACAGTTTTAAACCCACCGAGAGCTTCACAACCTGCCTGCTGCCGAGGTATCCCTCCGTCGGGGTTTATTCATACCTGGCGCGTTCGAGGAAGCGAGCCACTGAGGCCGTGAGGATTCTCCAGAGGCTCAGCCAAAGGAACAACAAGCTACTTCTCAGAAGTGGAGACGTGGAACAGAACCCAGGACCCTATGCTGCTGCCACTACTACTACTGAACCCCAAAAGCCGTACGCTATACAGAAAGGTGAGAAGACGCTACGATTTGTCCACCTGAATACGCGCAGCCTCGTTCGCCACTTTGACGACGTTGCCTACCTAGTGTCCTCTATCCATCCTGAAGTCCTGGCTCTCTCCGAAACCTGGCTGGACTCTTCTGTTGTTGATTGTGAGCTTCGCCTGCCTGGTTATTCTTTGTTTCGTTGTGATCGTTCTCGTTGTGGTGGTGGTGTTGCCGTGTACTGTGCTGACTATCTGTCCTGTTCCGTACTTTCTTGTGGTGCTTCTTCATCTGGTATTGAGTACTTGTGGCTTTCTATTGATACTAAGCCCTTCTCCTCTCCGCTTGCTTTTGGCTGCTTCTATCGTCCGCCCAGCTTGCCTTCTCAATCCGTCCAAAACCTGTTTACTAACATCGAATCAATGATGACTTCCAAAAAGAATGTTATTGCTTGTGGTGACTTCAACATTGACATGAGTGATTTGACCAAACCACACTCTAAAGCTTTTCAAACCTTTATCCATTCCCATTCTCTGACCCAGACCATCAATCTCCCTACTCGTTTCTCTGCCAAGTCCCAATCCATTCTTGACCTCTTCCTTACTTCCTCTGACATCCCCATTGCCAAGTCTGTAGTCCTGAGCTCTCCAATCTCTGATCATCTTCCAATCTTGCTTGACATTGAATGTGGTGTTTCAAAGCCCCCTCCATCCATGGTTACTCGCCGGTCCTTCAAAAACTTCTCCAAATCTACCTTTGAAGCAGATCTGTCAACAGCGCCCTGGTCCATCATTGACATCTTTGACTGCCCTGATGACAAAGTCAGCATCTTTAACACACTGTTTTTAGAAGTACTTGACTCACATGCACCGTTAAGAACTGTCCGAGTGAAGAAGAACCCTGCTCCATGGATCACCAAAGCCATCAGAGATGAAATGGACCGACGCAATGCACTATACAGAGTATTTCGAAGAAACAGGCTGACTGTATCATGGGAGGCATTTAAGGCACAGCGAAACCGTGTCACATCTCTACAGCGCAAGGCCAAGAGAGAGTACTTTCACCATCTCATCAGCAACAATGCTCATCCATCCAAGCTTTGGAAAGCTCTCAAGGCTGCTGGTGTCTCATCTCCGCCTGTGGACAACTGGTCTTCCTTCAACAGTAGCCTATCTGTGGTTGCTGACACGCTGAACAACCACTTCGTATCTGTATCTTCCTCTGGCTCAAATGCTTCTCTTTCTCCTCCCTCTTCTGTACCTTCTACTGAATCTACTCTGTCTCTAGTTCCCACCACTCCTTCTTGGTGTGAAAATGCTCTTGCTTCTTTAAGGCCTAAGTGTTCAGCAGGTTTAGATGGCATCCCTGCTGCAGCACTCATTGCTGGCAGATCTGTTGTCTGCTTTCCTCTGTGCTCCATCCTTAACTCTTCCATCACTTCCTCCATTTTCCCTACACCTTGGAAATGTGCTTGGGTGAAGCCACTACACAAAGGTGGTGACCGTGTCTCTCCCTCCAACTACCGGCCCATCTCCCTGCTTCCGGTTTGCAGTAAACTTCTGGAAAAATGTGTCCAACAACAGCTCTCATCTCATCTTCACTCTAATGACCTTCTCTTCCCCTACCAATCTGGATTTCGACCCATGCACTCCACACAAACACTTCTTCTCCACTGTCTGGATGACTGGTACAAGGCCCTAGACAGGAAACAGTATGTCGGTGTTGTGTTTCTGGACATTTCGAAGGCTTTTGACACTGTCAATCATGATCTTCTCTTAGCTAAGCTCTCCCAAATCGGTCTTTCTCCCTCCGCCACTGCTTGGTTTAAATCATACTTGTCAGATCGCTCCCAGGTCACTCGTGTAGGTGATTCTTCTTCTTCCCTTGGTTTTCCAACTTCTGGTGTTCCCCAAGGCTCTGTGCTTGGCCCTTCTCTCTTCTCCACCTTTATCAATGACCTGCCCTCAGTCTTACCTCCAGACTCTACTGTTCTCTTCGCTGATGACACAGCTATTTACATCATCAGTAACAGTATTCCTTCTCTTAACTCTTCCCTCCACATCTGCCTAAAAACTTAGCCAACTTGTGGATTGCAAAGAATGGACTCAAACTAAATACCTCCAAAACCAAGTGCATGCTTCTGCACTCACCTAAGAAGAAACTCGATGCTGACCTGAATCTAGAAGTAGACGGCACGGCTGTAGAACAGGTGCAGGTGTTCAAGTACCTAGGCGTTCTAAT
Source organism: Ianthella basta (assembly GCA_964019415.1). Taxonomy (NCBI): domain Eukaryota; kingdom Metazoa; phylum Porifera; class Demospongiae; order Verongiida; family Ianthellidae; genus Ianthella; species Ianthella basta. The sequence continues at coordinate 1,391,593 of OZ025873.1, read as the reverse complement.
CAACGATACTCTCACTTGGAGCGATCATGTTGACATGGTCAGTGGGAAGGTCTCCCGTTGTCTCAATCTCCTTAGAAGACTTTCTTGGTTTCTCCCCCAATCTCTTCTACTACTTTATCTCAAATCTTACATTCTTCCACATTTTGATTATTGTGATGTTGTTTGGGCTGGATGCACACAAAAGGACTCTCACTGGCTGGAAACTCTGCTGAACTTTGGCTGCAAGATAGTTCTTCGTAGGTGTCGTGCCTCTTCTTCTGCTACTGCTCTTCGAGAACTTGGCTTGACGACTCTCTCCTCGAGAAGAAAACTTCATATGGCCCAGTGCATGTTCAGGTGCTTATCTTCCCACTCTCCGCCTTATCTATCACGGCTCTTCTCTTCTGCTTCCTCCCACTACACAACTCGATCCTCTTCTACTTGTCAACTTAATCTCCCTCCAGTCAAGACTTCGTTTGGTCAGAAAGCCTACAGCTTTGCCGGTGCATCACTTTGGCGGACGCTGCCAGCACATATTCGTAACACCAAAGACTATTATTTATTTACCAGACTATGCCAGGATTTCATTAACACCACAAATTAACTATTCACATATTTACATGAACCACTGACGCTGCATGTGTACTCTGCTGACATCTCTATTATCTTCATTCATTAAAATTCATTTAATCATTATTCTCTTTTCTTCTTCTGTCTTACTCCTTTGTAATTTGTGTTGTTCTTTCTGGATGCCTTTGTAGTAGCCTCTGGCTATTGGTTCCCCAGACTAATAAAGATTTCCTATCCTATCCTCATCTTGCTTCTTCTTGCTATATCTTGCCTCATCTTGCAATATCTTGCCTCATCTTGCCTCAACTTGCTATGTCTTGCCTCATCTAGCCTCATCTTGTTTAATCTTGCTATATCTTGTCTCATCTTACCTAATCTTGCCTCATCTTGCCTCATCTTGCTATTTCTTGCCTCATATTGCCTCATCTTGCTTCTTCTTGCTGTATCTTGCCTCATCTTGCCTCATCTTGCTTAATCTTGCCATATCTTGCCTCATCTTGCCTCATCTTGCTATTTCTTGCCTCATCTTGCAATATCTTGACTCATTTTGCCTCATCTTGCTATATCTTGCCTCTTCATGCAATATCTTGCCTCATTTTGCCTCATCTTGCTATTTCTTGCCTCATCTTGCAATATCTTGGCTCATCTTGCCTCATCTTGCTATTTCTTGCCTCATCTTGCCTCATCTTGCTATTTCTTGCCTCATCTTGCTTCTTCTTGCTATATCTTGCCTCATCTTGCAATATCTTGCCTCATCTTGCCTCATCTAGCTATTTCTTGCCTCATCTTGCTGCTTGCTATATCTTGCCTCATCTTGCAATATCTTGCCTCATCTTGCCTCATCTTGCTTCCTCTTGCTATATCTTGCCTCATCTTGCAATATCTTGCCTCATCTTGCCTCATCTAGCTATTTCTTGCCTCATCTTGCTGCTTGCTATATCTTGCCTCATCTTGCAATATCTTGCCTCATCTTGCCTCATCTTGCTTCCTCTTGCTATATCTTGCCTCATTTGGCCTCATCTTGCTATGTCTTACCTCATCTAGCCTCATCTTGCTTAATCTTGCTATATCTTGCCTCATCTTACCTAATCTTGTCTCATCTTGCCTCATCTTGCAATATCTTGCCTCATCTTGCCTCATCTAGCTATTTCTTGCCTCATCTTGCTGCTTGCTATATCTTGCCTCATCTTGCAATATCTTGACTCATCTTGCCTCACCTTGCTTCCTCTTGCTATATCTTGCCTCATCTGGCCTCATCTTGCTATGTCTTACCTCATCTAGCCTCATCTTGCTTAATCTTGCTATATCTTGCCTCATCTTACCTAATCTTGTCTCATCTTGCCTCATCTTGCTATTTCTTGCCTCATCTTGCTATTTCTTGCCTCATATTGCCTCATCTTGCTTCATCTTGCTATATCTTGCCTCATCTTGCCTCATCTTGCTTAATCTTGCCATATCTTGCCTCATCTTGTCTCATCTTGCTATATCTTGCCTCATCTTGCAATATCTTGACTCATTTTGCCTCATCTTGCTATATCTTGCCTCTTCATGCAATATCTTGCCTCATTTTGCCTCATCTTGCTATTTCTTGCCTCATCTTACAATATCTTGCCTCATCTTGCTTAATCTTGCCTCATCTTGCAATATCTTGCTATTTCTTGCCTCATCTTGCAATATCTTGGCTCATCTTGCCTCATCTTGCTATTTCTTGCCTCATCTTGCCTCATCTTGCTATTTCTTGCCTCATCTTGCTTCTTCTTGCTATATCTTGCCTCATCTAGCAATATCTTGCCTCATCTTGCCTCATCTAGCTATTTCTTGCCTCATCTTGCTTCCTCTTGCTATATCTTGCCTCATCTTGCAGTATCTTGCCTCATCTTGCTATAATTATCTTGCCTCATCTTGCTATATCTTGCTATTTCTTGCCTCATCTTGCAATATCTTGCCTCATCTTGCCTCATCTTGCTATATCTTGCCTCATCTTGCTTCTTCTTGCTATATCTTGTCTCAACTTGCAATATCTTGCCTCATATTGCCTCATCTTGCTATTTCTCGCCTCATCTTGCTTCTTCTTGCTATATCTTGCCTCATCTTTCTTCTTGCCATTTCTTACCTCATCTTGCAATATCTTGCCTCATCTTGCCTCATCTTGCTATTTCTTCCCTCATCTTGCCTCATTTTGCCTCATTTTGCTATTACTTGCCTCATATTACAATATCTACCCTCATCTTGCTTCTTCTTGCTATATCTTGCCTCATCTTGCAATATCTTGTCTCATCTTGCCTCATCTTGCTATTTCTTCCCTCATCTTGCCTCATCTTGCTTAATCTTGCTATATCTTGCCTAATCTTGCTTCTTCTTGCTATATCTTACCTCATCGTGCAATATCTTGCCTCATCTTGCCTGATCTTGCTATTTTTTGCCTCATCTTGCAATATCTTGCCTCATCTTGCTTCTTCTTGCTATATCTTGCCTCATCTTTCTTCTTGCTATTTCTTACCTCATCTTGCAATATCTTGCCTCATCTTGCCTCATCTTGCTATTTCTTCCCTCATCTTGCCTCATTTTGCTATTTCTCGCCTCATCTTGCCTCATCTTGCTATTTCTTGCCTCATATTGCCTCATCTTGCAATATCTTGCCTCATCTTGCCTCATTTTGCTATTACTTGCCTCATCTTGCCTCATTTTGCTATTTCTTGCCTCATATTGCCTCATCTTGCAATATCTTGCCTCATCTTGCCTCATCTTGCTATTTCTTCCCTCATCCTGCCTCATTTTGCTATTTCTTGCCTCATCTTGCTATTTCTTGCCTCATATTGCCTCATCTTGCAATATCTTGCCTCATCTTGCCTCATCTTGCTATTTCTTGCCTCATCTTGCTTCTTCTTGCTATATCTTGCCTCATCTTGCTATATCTTGCCTCATCTTGCAAAATCTTGCCTCATCTTGCTTCATCTTGCTATTTCTTCCCTCATCTTGCCTCATTTTGCTATTTCTTGCCTGATCTTGCTATTTCTTGCCTCATATTGCCTCATCTTGCAATATCTTGCCTCATCTTGCCTCATCTTGTTCTTTCTTGCCTCATCTTGCAATATCTAGCCTCATCTTGCTTCGTCTTGCTATATCTTGCCTCATCTTGCAATATCTTGCCTCATCTTGCCTCATCTTGCTATTTCTTGCCTCATCTTGCCTCATCTTGCTTAATCTTGCTATATCTTGCCTCATCTTGCTTGTTCTTGCTATATCTTGCCTCTTCTTGCAATATCTTGCCTCATCTTGCCTCATCTTGCTTAAACTTGCTATATCTTGCCTCATCTTCCTCTTCTTGCTATTCCTTACCTCATCTTTTAATATCTTGCCTCATCTTGCTTCTTCTTGATATATCTAGCCTCATCTTGCTATTTCTTGCCTCATCTTGCAATATCTTGCCTCATCTTGCCTCATCTTGCTATTCTTCCCTCATCTTGCCTCATATTGCTATTTCTTACTTCATCTTGCCTCATCTTGCTATTTCTTGCCTCATCTTCCAATATCTAGCTTCATCTTGCTTCTTCTTCCTATATCTTGCCTCATCTTGCCTCGTCTGGCTTTTTCTTGCCTCATCTTGCCTCATCTTGCTTAATCTTGCTATATCCTGCCTCATCTTGCCTCATCTTGCTTCATCTTGCTATATCTCGCCTCATCTTTCTTTGTCTTGCAATATCTTGCCTCATCTTGCCTCATCTTGCTTCTTCTTGCTATTTCTTGCCTCATCTTGCTTCTTCTTGTTATATCTTGCCTCATTTTGCTTCTTCTTGCTATATCTTGCCTCATCTTGCAATATCTTGCCTCATCTTGCTATTTCTTGCCTCATCTTGCCTCATCTTGCTTAATCTTGCTATATCTTTCCTCATCTTTCTTCTTCTTGCTATATCTTGCCTCATCTTGCAATATCTTGCCTCATCTTGCCTGATCTTGCTATTTCTTGCCTCATCTTGCAATATCTTGCCTCATCTTGATTCTTCTTGCTATATCTTGCCTCATCTTGCTATTTCTTGCCTCATCTTGCAATATCTTGCCTCATCTTGCCTCATCTTGCTATTTCTTCCCTCATCTTGCCTCATTTTGCTATTTCTTGCCTCATCTTGCTATTTCTTGCCTCATATTGCCTCATCTTGCAATTTCTTGCCTCATCTTGCCTCATCTTGCTATTTCTTGCCTCATCTTGCAATATCTAGCCTCATCTTGCTTCTTCTTGCTATATCTTGCCTCATCTTGCAATATCTTGCCTCATCTTGCCTCATCTTGCTATTTCTTGCCTCATCTTGCCTCATCTTGCTTAATCTTGCTATATCTTGCCTCATCTTGCTTGTTCTTGCTATATCTTGCCTCTTCTCGCAATGTCTTGCCTCATCTTGCCTCATTTTGCTATTTCTTGCCTCATCTAGCCTCATCTTGCTTAATCTTGCTATATCTTGCCTCATCTCGCCTCATCTTGCTATTTCTTACCTCATCTTCCAATATCTTGCCTCATCTTACTTCTTGATATATCTAGCCTCATCTTGCTATTTCTTGCTTCATCTTGCAATATCTTGCCTCATCTTGCCTCATCTTGCTATTTCTTCCCTCATCTTGCCACATATTGCTATTTCTTGCCTCGATCATCTCGCCTCATCTTGCTATTTCTTGCCTCATATTGCCTCATCTTGCCTCATCTTGCCTCATCTTGCTATTTCTTGCCTCATCTTCCAATATCTAGCCTCTTCTTGCTTCTTCTTCCTATATCTTGCCTCATCTTGCAATATCTTGCCTCATCTTGCCTTATCTTGCTATTTCTTGCCTCATCTTGCCTCATCTTGCTTAATCTTGCTATATCTTGCCTCATCTTGCCTCATCTTGCTTCATCTTGCTATATCTCGCCTCATCTTTCTTTGTCTTGCAATATCTTGCCTCATCTTGCCTCATCTTGCTTCTTCTTGTTATTCTTGCCTCATCTTGCAATATCTTGCCTCATCTTGCCTCATCTTACTATTTCTTGCCTCATCTTGTAATATCTTGCTTCATCTTGCTATATCTTGCCTCATCTTACAATATCTTGCTGTTTCTTGCCTCATCTTGCATTATCTTGACTCATTTTGCCTAATCTTGCTGTTTCTTGCCTCATCTTGCAATATCTTGCCTCATCTTGCCCCATCTTGCTTTTTCTTGCCTCATCTTGCCTCATCTTGCTATTTCTTGCCTCATCTTGCTTCTTCTTGCTATATTTTGCCTCATCTTGCAATATCTTGCCTCATCTTGCCTCATCTTGCTATTTCTTGCCTCATCTTGCTTCTTGCTATATCTTGCCTCATCTTGCAATATCTTGCCTCATCTTGCCTCATCTTGCTTCTTCTTGCTATATCTTGCCTCATCTTGCAATATCTTGCCTCATCTTGCCTCATCTTGCTATTTCTTGCCTCATCTTGCAATATCTAGCATCATCTTGCTATATCTTGCCTCATCTTGCAGTATCTTGCTATTTCTTGCCTCATCTTGCAACATCTTGCCTCATCTTGCTTCTTCTTGCTATGTCTTCCTTATCTTGCAATATCTTGCCTCATCTTGCCTCATCTTGCTATTTCTTGCCTCATCTTGCTTCTTCTTGCTATATCTTGCCTCATCTTGCAATATCTTGCCTCATCTTGCCTCATCTTGCTATTTCTTGCCTCATCTTGCTTCTTGCTATATCTTGCCTCATCTTGCAATATCTTGCCTCATCTTGCCTCATCTTGTTTCTTCTTGCTATATCTTGCCTCATTTTGCAATATCTTGCCTCATCTTACCTCATCTTGCTATTTCTTGCCTAATCTTGCAATATCTTGCCTCATCTTGCTATATCTTGCCTCATCTTGCAGTATCTTGCTATTTCTTGCCTCATCTTGCAATATCTTGCCTCATCTTACCTCATCTTGCTATATCTTGCCTAATCTTGAAATATCTTGCCTCATCTTGGTATATCTTGCCTCATCTTGCAATATCTTGCCTCATCTTGCCTCATCTTGCTTCTTCTTGCTATATCTTGCCTCATCTTGCAATATCTTGCCTCATCTTGCCTCATCTTGCTATTTCTTGCCTCATCTTGCAATATCTAGACTCATCTTGCTATATCTTGCCTAATCTTGCAGTATCTTGCTAATTCTTGCCTCATCTTGCAATATCTTGCCTCATCTTGCTTCTTCTTGCTATGTCTTCCTTATCTTGCAATATCTTGCCTCATCTTGCCTCATCTTGCTATTTCTTGCCTCATCTTGCTTCTTCTTGCTATATCTTGCCTCATCTTGCAATATCTTGCCTCATCTTGCTATTCCTTGCCTCATCTTGCTATTTCTTGCCTCATGTTGCTTCTTGCTATATCTTGCCTCATCTTGCAATATCTAGCCTCATCTTGCCTCATCTTGCTTCTTCTTGCTATATCTTGCCTCATTTTGCAATATCTTGCCTATCTTACCTCATCTTGCTATTTCTTGCCTAATCTTGCAATATCTTGCCTCATCTTGCTATATCTTGCCTCATCTTGCAGTATCCTGCTATTTCTTGCCTCATCTTGCAATATCTTGCCTCATCTTACCTCATCTTGCTATTTCTTGCCTAATTTTGAAATATCTTGCCTCATCTTGCTATATCTTGCCTCATCTTGCAATATCTTGCCTCATCTTGCCTCATCTTGCTATTTCTTGCCTCATCTTGCAATATCTAGCCTCATCTTGCTATATCGTGCCTCATCTAGCAATATCTTGCTATTTCTTGCCTCATCTTGCAATATCATGCCTCATCTTGCTTCTTCTTGCTATGTCTTCCTTATCTTGCAATATCTTGCCTCATCTTGCCTCATCTTGCTATTTCTTGCCTCATCTTGCAATATCTAGCCTCATCTTGCAATATCTTGCCTCATCTTACCTCATCTTGCTATTTCTTGCCTCATCTTGCAATATCTTGCCTCATCTTGCTTCTTCTTGCTATGTCTTCCTTATCTTGCAATATCTTGCTTCATCTTGCCTCATCTTGCTATTTCTTGCCTCATGTTGCTTCTTGCTATATCTTGCCTCATCTTGCAATATCTTGCCTCATCTTGCCTCATCTTGCTATTTTTTGCCTCATCTTGCTTCTTGCTATATCTTGCCTCATCTTGCAATATCTAGCCTCATCTTGCCTCATCTTGCTTCTTCTTGCTATATCTCGCCTCATTTTGCAATATCTTGCCTCATCTTACCTCATCTTGCTATTTCTTGCCTAATCTTGCAATATCTTGCTTCATCTTGCCTCATCTTACTATTTCTTGCCTCATCTTGTAATATCTTGCTTCATCTTGCTATATCTTGCCTCATCTTACAATATCTTGCTGTTTCTTGCCTCATCTTGCAATATCTTGACTCATTTTGCCTCATCTTGCTATTTCTTGCCTCATCTTGCAATATCTTGCCTCATCTTGCCCCATCTTACTATTTCTTGCCTCATCTTGTAATATCTTGCTTCATCTTGCTATATCTTGCCTCATCTTACAATATCTTGCTGTTTCTTGCCTCATCTTGCATTATCTTGACTCATTTTGCCTCATCTTGCTGTTTCTTGCCTCATCTTGCAATATCTTGCCTCATCTTGCCCCATCTTGCTATTTCTTGCCTCATCTTGCCTAATCTTGCTATTTCTTGCCTCATCTTGCTTCTTCTTGCTATATTTTGCCTCATCTTGCAATATCTTGCCTCATCTTGCCTCATCTTACTATTTCTTGCCTCATCTTGCTTCTTGCTATATCTTGCCTCATCTTGCAATATCTTGCCTCAACTTGCCTCATCTTGCTTCTTCTTGCTACATCTTGCCTCATCTTGCAATATCTTGCCTCATCTTGCCTCATCTTGCTATTTCTTGCCTCATCTTGCAATATCTAGCCTCATCTTGCTATATCTTGCCTCATCTTGCAGTATCTTGCTATTTTTTGCCTCATCTTGCAATATCTTGCCACATCTTGCTTCTTCTTGCTATGTCTACCTTATCTTGCAATATCTTGCCTCATCTTGCCTCATCTTGCTATTTCTTGCCTCATCTTGCTTCTTCTTGCTATATCTTGCCTCATCTTGATATATCTTGCCTCATCTTGCCTCATCTTGCTATTTCTTGCCTCATGTTGCTTCTTGCTATATCTTGCCTCATCTTGCAATATCTTGCCTCATCTTGCTTCTTCTTGCTATATCTTGCCTCATTTTGCAATATCTTGCCTCATCTTACCTCATCTTGCTATTTCTTGCCTAATCTTGCAATATCTTGCCTCATCTTGCCTCATCTTACTATTTCTTGCCTCATCTTGTAATATCTTGCTTCATCTTGCTATATCTTGCCTCATCTTACAATATCTTGCTGTTTCTTGCCTCATCTTGCAATATCTTGACTCATTTTGCCTCATCTTGCTATTTCTTGCCTCATCTTGCAATATCTTGCCTCATCTTGCCCCATCTTGCTATTTCTTGCCTCATCTTGCCTCATCTTGCTATTTCTTGCCTCATCTTGCTTCTTCTTGCTATATTTTGCCTCATCTTGCAATATCTTGCCTCATCTTGCCTCATCTTGCTATTTCTTGCCACATCTTGCTTCTTGCTATATCTTGCCTCATCTTGCAATATCTTGCCTCATCTTGCCTCATCTTGCTTCTTCTTGCTATATCTTGCCTCATCTTGCAATATCTTGCCTCATCTTGCCTCATCTTGCTATTTCTTGCCTCATCTTGCAATATCTAGCCTCATCTTGCTATATCTTGCCTCATCTTGCAATATCTTGCCTCATCTTGCCTCATCTTGCCTCATCTTGCCTCATCTTGCTATTTCTTGCCTCATCTTGCAGTATCTAGCCTCATCTTGCTATATCGGTCCTCATCTAGCAATATCTTGCTATTTCTTGCCTCATCTTGCAATATCTTGCCTCATCTTGCTTCTTCTTGCTATGTCTTCCTTATCTTGCAATATCTTGCCTCATCTTGCCTCATCTTGCTATTTCTTGCCTCATCTTGCTTCTTTTTGCTATATCTTGCCTCATCTTGCAATATCTTGCCTCATCTTGCCTCATCTTGCTATTTCTTGCCTCATGTTGCTTCTTCTTGCTATATTTTGCCTCATCTTGCAATATCTTGCCTCATCTTGCCTCATCTTACTATTTCTTGCCTCATCTTGCTTCTTGCTATATCTTGCCTTATCTTGCAATATCTTGCCTCAACTTGCCTCATCTTGCTTCTTCTTGCTACATCTTGCCTCATCTTGCAATATCTTGCCTCATCTTGCCTCATCTTGCTATTTCTTGCCTCATCTTGCCTCATCTTGCTATTTCTTGCCACATCTTGCTTCTTGCTATATCTTGCCTCATCTTGCAATATCTTGCCTCATCTTGCCTCATCTTGCTTCTTCTTGCTATATTTTGCCTCATCTTGCAATATCTTGCCTCATCTTGCCTCATCTTACTATTTCTTGCCTCATCTTGCTTCTTGCTATATCTTGCCTCATCTTGCAATATCTTGCCTCAACTTGCCTCATCTTGCTTCTTCTTGCTACATCTTGCCTCATCTTGCAATATCTTGCCTCATCTTGCCTCATCTTGCTATTTCTTGCCTCATCTTGCAATATCTAGCCTCATCTTGCTATATCTTGCCTCATCTTGCAGTATCTTGCTATTTTTTGCCTCATCTTGCAATATCTTGCCACATCTTGCTTCTTCTTGCTATGTCTACCTTATCTTGCAATATCTTGCCTCATCTTGCCTCATCTTGCTATTTCTTGCCTCATCTTGCTTCTTCTTGCTATATCTTGCCTCATCTTGATATATCTTGCCTCATCTTGCCTCATCTTGCTATTTCTTGCCTCATGTTGCTTCTTGCTATATCTTGCCTCATCTTGCAATATCTTGCCTCATCTTGCTTCTTCTTGCTATATCTTGCCTCATTTTGCAATATCTTGCCTCATCTTACCTCATCTTGCTATTTCTTGCCTAATCTTGCAATATCTTGCCTCATCTTGCCTCATCTTACTATTTCTTGCCTCATCTTGTAATATCTTGCTTCATCTTGCTATATCTTGCCTCATCTTACAATATCTTGCTGTTTCTTGCCTCATCTTGCAATATCTTGACTCATTTTGCCTCATCTTGCTATTTCTTGCCTCATCTTGCAATATCTTGCCTCATCTTGCCCCATCTTGCTATTTCTTGCCTCATCTTGCCTCATCTTGCTATTTCTTGCCTCATCTTGCTTCTTCTTGCTATATTTTGCCTCATCTTGCAATATCTTGCCTCATCTTGCCTCATCTTGCTATTTCTTGCCACATCTTGCTTCTTGCTATATCTTGCCTCATCTTGCAATATCTTGCCTCATCTTGCCTCATCTTGCTTCTTCTTGCTATATCTTGCCTCATCTTGCAATATCTTGCCTCATCTTGCCTCATCTTGCTATTTCTTGCCTCATCTTGCAATATCTAGCCTCATCTTGCTATATCTTGCCTCATCTTGCAGTATCTTGCTATTTCTTGCCTCATCTTGCAATATCTAGCCTCATCTTGCTTCTTCTTGCTATGTCTTCCTTATCTTGCAATATCTTGCCTCATCTTACCTCATCTTGCTATTTCTTGCCTCATCTTGCTTCTTCTTGCTATATCTTGCCTCATCTTGCAATATCTTGCCTCATCTTGCCTCATCTTGCTATTTCTTGCCTCATCTTGCTTCTTGCTATTTCTTGCCTCATCTTGCAATATCTTGCCTCATCTTGCCTCATCTTGTTTCTTCTTGCTATATCTTGCCTCATTTTGCAATATCTTGCCTCATCTTACCTCATCTTGCTATTTCTTGCCTAATCTTGCAATATCTTGCCTCATCTTGCTATATCTTGCCTCATCTTGCAGTACCTTGCTATTTCTTACCTCATCTTCCAATATCTTGCCTCATCTTACTTCTTGATATATCTAGCTTCATCTTGCTATTTCTTGGTTCATCTAGCAATATCTTGCCTCATCTTGCCTCATCTTGCTATTTCTTCCCTCATCTTGCCACATATTGCTATTTCTTGCCTCGATCATCTTGCCTCATCTTGCTATTTTTTGCCTCATATTGCCTCATCTTGCCCCATCTTGCCTCATCTTGCTATTTCTTGCCTCATCTTCCAATATCTAGCCTCTTCTTGCTTCTTCCTATATCTTGCCTCATCTTGCAATATCTTGCCTCATCTTGCCTCATCTTGCTATTTCTTGCCTCATCTTGCCTCATCTTGCTTAATCTTGCTATATCTTGCCTCATCTTGCCTCATCTTGCTTCATCTTGCTATATCTTGCCTCATCTTTCTTTGTCTTGCAATATCTTGCCTCATCTTGCCTCATCTTGCTTCTTCTTGTTATTCTTGCCTCATCTTGCAATATCTTGCCTCATCTTGCCTCATCTTACTATTTCTTGCCTCATCTTGTAATATCTTGCTATATCTTGCCTCAACTTACAATATCTTGCTGTTTCTTGCTTCTTCTTGCTATATCTTGCCTCATCTTGCAATATCTTGCCTCATCTTGCCTCATCTTGCTATTTCTTGCCTCATGTTGCTTCTTGCTATATCTTGCCTCATCTTGCAATATCTTGCCTCATCTTGCCTCATCTTGCTTCTTCTTGCTTTATCTTGCCTCATTTTGCAATATCTTGCCTCATCTTACCTCATCTTGCTATTTCTTGCCTAATCTTGCAATATCTTGCCTCATCTTGCTATATCTTGCCTCATCTTGCAATATCTTGCTATTTCTTGCCTCATCTTGCAATATCTTGCCTCATCTTACCTCATCTTGCTATTTCTTGCCTAATCTTGAAATATCTTGCCTCATCTTGCTATATCTTGCCTCATCTTGCAATATCTTGCCTCATCTTGCCTCATCTTACTATTTCTTGCCTCATGTTGCTTCTTGCTATATCTTGCCTCATCTTGCAATATCTTGCCTCATCTTGCCTCATCATGCTTCTTCTTGGTATATCTTGCCTCATTTTGCAATATCTTGCCTCATCTTACCTCATCTTGCTATTTCTTGCCTAATCTTGAAATATCTTGCCTCATCTTGCTATATCTTGCCTAATCTTGCCTCATCTTGCTATTTCTTGCCTCATCTTGCAATATCTAGCCTCATCTTGCTATATCGTGCCTCATCTAGCAATATCTTGCTATTTCTTGCCTCATCTTGCAATATCTTGCCTCATCTTGCTTCTTCTTGCTATGTCTTCCTTATCTTGCAATATCTTGCCTCATCTTGCCTCATCTTGCTATTTCTTGCCTCATCTTGCTTCTTCTTGCTATATCTTGCCTCATCTTGATATATCTTGCCTCATCTTGCCTCATCTTGCTATTTCTTGCCTCATCTTGCTTCTTGCTATATTTTGCCTCATCTTGCAATATCTTGCCTCATCTTGCCTCATCTTGCTTCTTCTTGCTATATCTTGCCTCATTTTGCAATATCTTGCCTCATCTTACCTCATCTTGCTATTTCTTGCCTCATCTTGCAATATCTTGCCTCATCTTGCCTCATCTTACTATTTCTTGCCTCATCTTGTAATATCTTGCTTCATCTTGCTATATCTTGCCTCATCGTACAATATCTTGCTGTTTCTTGCCTCATCTTGCAATATCTTGACTCATTTTGCCTCATCTTGCTATTTCTTGCCTCATCTTGCAATATCTTGCCTCATCTTGCCTCATCTTGCTATTTCTTGCCTCATCTTGCCTCATCTTGCTATTTCTTGCCTCATCTTGCTTCTTCTTGCTATATTTTGCCTCATCTTGCAATATCTTGCCTCATCTTGCCTCATCTTGCTATTTCTTGCCTCATCTTGCTTCTTGCTATATCTTGCCTCATCTTGCAATATCTTGCTTCATCTTGCCTCATCTTGCTTCTTCTTGCTATATCTTGCCTCATCTTGCAATATCTTGCCTCATCTTGCCTCATCTTGCTATTTCTTGCCTCATCTTGCAATATCTAGCCTCATCTTGCTATATCTTGCCTCATCTTTCAGTATCTTGCTATTTCTTGCCTCGTCTTGCAATATCTTGCCTCATCTCTCTTCTTCTTGCTATGTCTTCCTTATCTTGCAATATCTTGCCTCATCTTACCTCATCTTGCTATTTCTTGCCTCATCTTGCTTCTTCTTGCTATATCTTGCCTCATCTTGCAATATCTTGCCTCATCTTGCCTCATGTTGCTATTTCTTGCCTCATGTTGCTTCTTGCTATATCTTGCCTCATCTTGCAATATCTTGCCTCATCTTGCTTCTTCTTGCTATGTCTTCCTTATCTTGCAATATCTTGCCTCATCTTGCCTCATCTTGCTATTTCTTGCCTCATCTTACTTCTTCTTGCTATATCTTGCCTCATCTTGCAATATCTTGCCTCATCTTGCCTCATCTTGCTATTTCTTGCCTCATGTTGCTTCTTGCTATATCTTGCCTCATCTTGCAATAACTTGCCTCATCTTGCCTCATCTTGCTTCTTCTTGCTATATCTTGCCTCATTTTGCATAATCTTGCCTCATCTTGCCTCATCTTGCTATTTCTTGCCTAATCTTGCAATATCTTGCCTCATCTTGCTATATCTTGCCTCATCTTGCAATATCTTGCTATTTCTTGCCTCATCTTGCAATATCTTGCCTCATCTTACCTCATCTTGCTATTTCTTGCCTCATCTTGCAGTATCTTGCCTCATCTTGCTCTATCTTGCCTCATCTTGCTTCTTCTTGCTATATCTTGCCTCATCTTGCAATATCTTGCCTCATCTTGCCTCATCTTGCTATTTCTTGCCTCATGTTGCTTCTTGCTATATCTTGCCTCATCTTGCAATATCTTGCCTCATCTTGCCTCATCATGCTTCTTCTTGCTATATCTTGCCTCATTTTGCAATATCTTGCCTCATCTTGCCTCATCTTGCTAATTCTTGCCTAATCTTGAAATATCTTGCCTCATCTTACTATATCTTGCCTCATCTTGCAATATCTTGCCTCATCTTGCCTCATCTTGCTATTTCTTGCCTCATCTTGCAATATCTAGCCTCATCTTGCTATATCGTGCCTCATCTAGCAATATCTTGCTCTTTCTTGCCTCATCTTGCAATATCTTGCCTCATCTTGCTTCTTCTTGCTATGTCTTCCTTATCTTGCAATATCTTGCCTCATCCTACCTCATCTTGCTATATCTTGCCTCATCTTGCTTCTTCTTGCTATATCTTGCCTCATCTTGCAATATCTTGCCTCATCTTGCCTCATCTTGCTATTTCTTGCCTCATGTTGCTTCTTGCTATATCTTGCCTCATCTTGCAATATCTAGCCTCATCTTGCCTCATCTTGCTTCTTCTTGCTATATCTTGCCTCATTTTGCAATATCTTGCCTCATCTTACCTCATCTTGCTATTTCTTGCCTCATCTTGCAATATCTTGCCTCATCTTGCCTCATCTTACTATTCCTTGCCTCATCTTGTAATATCTTGCTTCATCTTGCTATTTCTTGCCTCATCTTACAATATCTTGCTGTTTCTTGCCTCATCTTGCAATATCTTGACTCATTTTGCCTCATCTTGCTATTTCTTGCCTCATCTTGCAATATCTTGCCTCATCTTGCTTCTTCTTGCTATTTCTTGCCTCATCTTGCCTCATCTTGCCTCATCTTGCTATTTGTTGCCTCATCTTGCTTCTTGCTATATCTTGCCTCATCTTGCAATATCTTGCCTCATCTTGCCTCATCTTGCTTCTTCTTGCTATATCTTGCCTCATCTTGCAATATCTTGCCTCATCTTGCTTCATCTTGCTATTTCTTGCCTCATCTTGCAATATCTAGCCTCATCTTGCTATATCATGCCTCATCTTGCAGTATCTTGCTATTTCTTGCCTCATCTTGCAATATCTTGCCTCATCTTGCTTCTTCTTGCTATGTCTTCCTTATCTTGCAATATCTTGCCTCATCTTGCCTCATCTTGCTATTTCTTGCCTCATCTTGCTTCTTCTTGCTATATCTTGCCTCATCTTGCAATATCTTGCCTCATCTTGCCTCATCTTGCTATTTCTTGCCTCATGTTGCTTCTTGCTATATCTTGCCTCATCTTGCAATATCTTGCCTCATCTTGCCTCGTCTTGCTTCTTCTTGCTATATCTTGCCTCATTTTGCTATATCTTGCCTCATCTTACCTCATCTTGCTATTTCTTGCCTAATCTTGAAATATCTTGCCTCATCTTGCTATATCTTGCCTCATCTTGCAGTATCTTGCTATTTCTTGCCTCATCTTGCAATATCTTGCCTCATCTTACCTCATCTTGCTATTTCTTGCCTAATCTTGAAATATCTTGCCTCATCTTGCTGTATCTTGCCTCATCTTGCAATATCTTGCCTCATCTTGCCTCATCTTGCTATTTCTTGCCTCATCTTGCAATATCTAGCCTCATCTTTCTATATCGTGCCTCATCTAGCAATATCTTGCTGATAGAATAGAGATTCATTACCACGTCTGGACATTGATAAAGGGGGATTACTTGAGCGTTAAACACGTGGTACACTTTTTTTTATACCAAAAGGCAAAACGTTTCGGCCCCAAAAGGGCCTTCTTCAGTTGCACAAGAGTACAAAACAGAACATGCGAGATAAAATACAATATCATATATATATACAATGTCTTGCTATTTCTTATCTCATCTTGCAATATCTTGCCTCATCTTGCTTCTTCTTGCTATGTCTTCCTTATCTTGCAATATCTTGCCTCATCTTGCCTCATCTTGCTTCTTCTTGCTATATCTTGCCTCATCTTGCAATATCTTGCCTCATCTTGCCTCATCTTGCTATTTCTTGCCTCATGTTGCTTCTTGCTACAACTTGCCTCATCTTGCAATATCTTGCCTCATCTTGCCTCATCTTGCTTCTTCTTACTATATCTTGCCTCATTTTGCAATATCTTGCCTCATATTACCTCATCTTGCTATTTCTTGCCTAATCTTGCAAAATCTTGCCTCATCTTGCCTCATCTTACTATTTCTTGCCTCAACTTGTAATATCTTGCTTCATCTTGCTATATCATGCCTCATCTTACCATATCTTGCTGTTTCTTGCCTCATCTTGCAATATCTTGACTCATTTTGCCTCATCTTGCTATTTCTTGCCTCATCTTGCAATATCTTGCCTCATCTTGCCCCATCTTGCTATTTCTTGCCTCATCTTGCCTCATCTTGCTATTTCTTGCCTCATCTTGCTTCTTCTTGCTATATTTTGCCTCATCTTGCAATATCTTGCCTCATCTTGCCTCATCTTGCTATTTCTTGCCTCATCTTGCAATATCTAGCCTCATCTTGCTATATCTTGCCTCATCTTGCAGTATCTTGTTATTTCTTGCCTCATCTTGCAATATCTTGCCTCATCTTGCTTCTTCTTGCTATGTCTTCCTTATCTTGCAATATCTTGCCTCATCTTACCTCATCTTGCTATTTCTTGCCTCATCTTGCTTCTTCTTGCTATATCTTGCCTCATCTTGCAATATCTTGCCTCATCTTGCCTCATCTTGCTATTTCTTGCTTCATGTTGCTTCTTGCTATATCTTGCCTCATCTTGCAATATCTTGCCTCATCTTGCCTCATCTTGCTTCTTCTTGCTATATCTTGCCTCATTTTGCAATATCTTGCCTCATCTTACCTCATCTTGCTATTTCTTGCCTAATCTTGCAATATCTTGCCTCATCTTGCTATATCTTGCCTCATCTTGCAGTACCTTTCTATTTCTTACCTCATCTTCCAATATCTTGCCTCATCTTACTTCTTGATATATCTAGCCTCATCTTGTTATTTCTTGCTTCATCTTGCAATATCTTGCCTCATCTTGCCTCATCTTGCTATTTCTTCCCTCATCTTGCCACATATTGCTATTTCTTGCCTCGATCATCTTGCCTCATCTTGCTATTTCTTGCCTCATATTGCCTCATTGTGATGGACACATGATTGTACAATGAAGCTTGATCATAATATTGTCTTACCTGTTGTTGTGTGATTAGCTGGGTATGTTGTGGTTTGTGTACGTGTATTGTATCCGTTAGTTATTGATTATGCTGACCTGTATTATTGATTATGCATGGGATGTTTTTGGTGCAGCTGTACTTTTGATTTGGTGGTTGTTGAAGGATATAGAGTTTGTCAGTGAGTTGTATCTCTTGTTGTTGGCCGCAGTGTGTGCCTAATTATTGTTCCAGTCCTGTCCAGTGTTCGAACGTCTCTCCGTACGGCGGAGTCTCCCGTATAACATTCGAACGCTTTATCACATTTGGTGTCAGAAGAGGGATCGACCGGCGGACAGCAGTATTTGTCGGGACTCACATGTGCACACGTTCTGGTAAGTCTTACCGTGTGAGTATGGCTGAGGGAGACTCGGGAGAGCAGTCGGCGTCAGTCGGGTTGTCGGAGATGTTGAAAGTCTTAGTGGAAGACAGACAGCGGCTGGAGCGGGAGCACGCAGAGGACCGGCGCAGGCACGAGGAGCAAATGGAGCTGATGCGCCGTCTGGTTGAGGAGTCGCGGCGACCGGTGCCGGAGCCTAAAGCTGACGTGGCGGCCTTGCCGAAGCTGACGAAGCTCACGGAACAGGACGACATTGAAGCGTACATCACCGTCTTTGAGCGGACGATGACTGCCTATGGAGTGGATAAGAGTCGCTGGTCATACATGTTAGCTCCGCAACTCACAGGTAAAGCACAGAGGGCCTTTGCAGCGATGGAAGCTGAGCGGTCGGGCGACTATGATGCGGTTAAGGACGCCATTTTGAGACGTTACGACATCAATGAGGAAGCGTACCGCCAGCGCCTGCGAGCGTCAGCGAAGAAGGGAGAAGAAACTTACCGTGAGTTGGCAACGCGCACCATGGAACTGACTCAGAAATGGACCAAAGAGTGTAAGACAAAGCAGGATGTGCTAGAAATGATTGCTACGGAGCAGCTGCTTAACACAGTGTCCGAAGAGGTCAGGGTGTGGGTCCGTGAGCGCAAGCCAAAGACGACGGCAGAGGCAGGTCAGCTTGCTGAAGATTATGTGCAAGCACGGAAGGGGGGGACCAGGACAACGCCAAACCGTGGAGCCAGCCGGGGGCAGGAGCCTATTGATCGGAGGCGATGTCACACGTGCCATGTCGTTGGACACCTAGCTCGAGATTGTCCTAAGGGGGACAAGAATGGTGGCAAGCCAGCAGTTACCAGCCCTTCCCAGAGACAAGGTAAGGAAGTGGAGTGTTACAACTGCCATCAGAAGGGCCACATTGCAACGAGGTGCCCTGCTGCAGTATTGTACTGTGGAGTTGAGAAGAGGGCACATGGCCGAGGACTTGGTGTAAGGCCCAAGTCAGAAGTATACAGAAGCGGTCGGGTAGAAGGACAATCAGTTGAGAAGGTCCTTCTCGACACAGGATGCTCGAGGACCATGGTGAGACAGGACCTGGTGCCTCAGTGTAAGATCCTGGAGGGTGATGCCGTGACTGTCAGGTGTGCCCATGGTGACACCGTTCTGTATCCACTCGCAGAGGTCGAGCTGGAGGTGGATGGCCTATCCATCCATGTTGAGGCTGCCGTGTCAGAGTCGCTACCTGTAGCAGTGCTACTGGGAACAGATGTTCCAGAGTTCTATCAGTTGCTGGGTGGAGAACCACCAGAACGACTGGCAGAAAATGCCATGGTTGTTGTAACCCGTGCACGAGCCCAACAGCAGCACGAAGAGGAGGTAGCAAGACAGTACAAGGAGCTGGCATCGGGGGTGCAGCCAAACCCAGTGGAGGAGCAAGTAGAGCCTATTGGGAGTGAGTTTGCCGATGATCTCTTTGTGCCGGGGCGATCACGAGAGAGGGCTCCGCTGACAAGGAGGCAGAAACGAGTGATTCGTAGGGAGTTTGCATCTGCACACGTTCCCAAACATGAGCTTGAGCTATCAGCCACTCAACTGATGGAGCTACAGAGAGATGACGACACTTTAGCAGCTGTGCGCCAGGCTGCCGAGGGACATCCCTGCACAGCTGGTATTGGCTTTTTCAAACGAGATGGGCTGATATACAGGAGGTGGGTGCCACCAGGTTGTGATGAAGAAATGGGAGTAGAGCAATTGGTTCTACCGAAGAGGTGCAGGAAGGCAGTGCTGGAGATAGCACATGAAATTCCACTTGCTGGGCACATGGGCAGAACTAAGACCAGCCAGAGGATCCTGAGGAGGTTCTACTGGCCTACTCTGTTTAAAGATGTTGCTGAGTTCTGCCGAGGTTGTGAGCAATGCCAGAAGTCCACTAAGCGGGGTGTGCAGAAGGCACCTCTTGTTCCATTACCCATTATTACCGAACCGTTCCAGAAGATTGCAATGGATATTGTGGGGCCACTTCCACGGAGCAGGTCTGGGAACCGCTATGTGTTGGTGATTTGCGACTATGCAACCCGCTACCCGGAGGCGATTGCATTGCGCAGCATTGATGCCGAACATGTTGCAGAAGAGTTGATTAAGGTTTTCTCGAGGGTCGGAGTGCCGCAAGAGATTCTGACCGACCAAGGGAGTAATTTCACATCACAGCTGCTGACTGAGCTGTATCGACTCTTGCATGTCCATCCTATTCGCACAAGCCCGTATCATCCCCAGACGGATGGCCTCGTGGAGCGCTTTAACCAAACACTCAAGACAATGCTCCGCAAAACTGCAACCAGCGATGGAAAGGACTGGGATAAGTTACTCCCATATGTCCTGTTTGCATACAGAGAGGTACCCCAGACGTCAACAGGGTTTTCCCCTTTTGAGCTGTTATATGGCCGGAATGTACGAGGTCCCCTGGATGTGCTAAGAGAATCATGGGAAGCCAGTCAGCAGAGTAACGAAAGTGTTGTATCCCATATTCTCCTGACCAGAGAAAGGCTGAGAAGTATGTCTGAACTTGTGCAGCAGAACTTGTCCAGAGCACAGGACAAGCAAAAAAGATGGTACGACCAGACTGCACGTGATCGAGAGCTTCACCCAGGAGACCAGGTACTTGTGTTGCTGCCAACGTCTACGAACAAACTGCTCGCACAATGGCAGGGGCCATATCAGGTGCTGCAGAAGGTTGGCAAAGTGAACTACATGGTTGATATGCATGACCGTAGGAAGAGAAAGAGAATCTTCCATATCAACATGTTACGGGAGTTCCATATACCTAAGGTATTCGACAACTGCTGGACGGAAGAGGTATCCAGAGAAGGTCAGGATGATGACATTCCAGTGTGGAATGAATGTCCACATGGCCAACCGACTATGGGCAAGGAACTGGACAAAGCTCAGCATGAACAACTACAAGCGTTGTTTGAAGAGTTTGCAGATGTGCTGAAGGACCGCCCTGGTAAGACTGAGTTGGTTGAGCACCGAATCGAGACAGCAGCAGCCAACCCAGTGCGGTTACCTCCGTACAGATTGCCACAGGCCTATCGCGAGAGGGTCCAGGAAGAGCTGCAAGAAATGTTGGCAGATGGAATAATTGAGCCCTCCAACAGTGATTGGGCTGCGCCAATTGTTCTTGTACCAAAGAAGGATGGATCCCTCAGGTTGTGTGTAGACTACAGGAGGCTAAATGGGGTTTCCCAATCAGATGCCTATCCTATGCCAAGGATAGATGAACTGATAGACAGGCTGGGAGGGTCTAAGTTTATCACCACATTGGACCTGACACGTGGCTACTGGCAGGTGCCAGTTGCGGAAGCCGACCGCCACAAGACAGCCTTCACAACACCGTTTGGACTCTATCAGTTCAAGGTAATGCCTTTTGGTTTACAGGGTGCTCCAGCGACTTTCCAACGCATGATGGACAGACTGGTAGATGGATGTGATGCTTTTGCAGCAGCTTACTTGGATGATCTGATCATCCATAGCAACACATGGGAGAAACATCTGCAGCACATTAAGTCCATCTTGGTGCGCCTTCGTGCAGCCGGGCTGACAGCCAAACCAACCAAATGTCAGTTTGGAATGAGAGAATGTGGTTATCTAGGCCATGTTGTAGGCAATGGGATGGTACGACCGGAACTAAGCAAAGTGGACGCTGTTCAGTGCTTTGCTGTTCCCAAGACCAAAAAGCAGATACGAGCGTTTCTCGGTCTCACTGGTTATTATCGAAAGTTCATCCCTAACTATGCTTCTGTAGCTGTGGCCTTGACAGACCTGACAAGAAAGTCAGCCCCGAATCGTGTGACGTGGACCATGGAATGTGATCGGGCGTTCCAACGGCTGAAGTTTTTGCTGTCTTCATCACCTGTTCTGAGAAGTCCTGATTTTCAGAAACCATTCATACTGCAAACTGATGCCTCTGATTTTGGGGTAGGAGCTGTTCTGAGCCAAGAAGACGAGAACGGAGATGATCATCCAGTTGCTTATTTTAGCAGAAAGCTGCTACCCAGAGAACAGCGATACTCAACAATTGAAAAGGAGTGCTTAGCTATCAAGCTGGCCACCCATGCATTCCGTGTTTACTTGTTAGGTAGACAGTTCACTATCCAGACTGATCACCGAGCTCTTGAGTGGCTTGACCGATTGAAGGAGAATAACTCGCGATTGACTCGCTGGAGTCTAGCCCTTCAACCGTATGACTTCGTTGTCCAGCACCGTGCTGGTGGCAAGAACGGTAATGCCGACGCCCTCTCCAGGCTAGAGACAAACAAGTTTGCCTCAGGAGAAGGGGGGAGGGGTGTGATGGACACATGATTGTACAATGAAGCTTGATCATAATATTGTCTTACCTGTTGTTGTGTGATTAGCTGGGTATGTTGTGGTTTGTGTACGTGTATTGTATCCGTTAGTTATTGATTATGCTGACCTGTATTATTGATTATGCATGGGATGTTTTTGGTGCAGCTGTACTTTTGATTTGGTGGTTGTTGAAGGATATAGAGTTTGTCAGTGAGTTGTATCTCTTGTTGTTGGCCGCAGTGTGTGCCTAATTATTGTTCCAGTCCTGTCCAGTGTTCGAACGTCTCTCCGTACGGCGGAGTCTCCCGTATAACATTCGAACGCTTTATCACACTCATCTTGCTATTTCTTGCCTCATCTTCCAATATCTAGCCTCTTCTTGCTTCTTCTTCCTATATCTTGCCTCATCTTGCAATATCTTGCCTCATCTTGCCTCATCTTGCTATTTCTTGCCTCATCTTGCCTCATCTTGCTTAATCTTGCTATATCTTGCCTCATCTTGCCTCATCTTGCTTCATCTTGCTATATCTTGCCTCATCTTTCTTTGTCTTGCATTATCTTGCCTCATCTTGCCTCATCTTGCTTCTTCTTGTTATTCTTGCCTCATCTTGCAATATCTTGCCTCGTCTTGCCTCATCTTACTATTTCTTGCCTCATCTTGTAATATCTTGCTTCATCTTGCTATATCTTGCCTCAACTTACAATATCTTGCTGTTTCTTGCCACATCTTGCATTATCTTGACTCATTTTGCCTCATCTTGCTGTTTCTTGCCTCATCTTGCAATATCTTGCCTCATCTTGCCCCATCTTGCTATTTCTTGCCTCATCTTGCCTCATCTTGCTATTTCTTGCCTCATCTTGCTTCTTCTTGCTATATTTTACCTCATCTTGCAATATCTTGCCTCATCTTGCCTCATCTTGCTATTTCTTGCCTCATCTTGCTTCTTGCTATATCTTGCCTCATCTTGCAATATCTTGCCTCATCTAGCCTCATCTTGCTTCTTCTTGCTATATTTTGCCTCATCTTGCAATATCTTGCCTCATCTTGCCTCATCTTGCTATATCTTGCCTCATCTTGCAATATCTAGCCTCATCTTGCTATATCTTGCCTCATCTTGCAGTATCTTGCTATTTCTTGCCTCATCTTGCAATATCTTGCCTCATCTTGCTTCTTCTTGCTATGTCTTCCTTATCTTGCAATATCTTGCCTCATCTTGCCTCATCTTGCTATTTCTTGCCTCATCTTGCTTCTTCTTGCTATATCTTGCCTCATCTTGCAATATCTTGCCTCATCTTGCCTCATCTTGCTATTTCTTGCCTCATGTTGCTTCTTGCTATATCTTGCCTCATCTTGCAATATCTTGCTATATCTTGCCTCATCTTGCAATATCTTGCCTCATCTTGCCTCATCTTGCTTCTTCTTGCTATATCTTGCCTCATTTTGCAATATCTTGCCTCATCTTACCTCATCTTGCTATTTCTTGCCTAATCTTGAAATATCTTGCCTCATCTTGCTATATCTTGCCTCATCTTGAAGTATCTTGCTATTTCTTGCCTCATCTTGCAATACCTTGCCTCATCTTACCTCATCTTGCTATTTCTTGCCTAATCTTGAAATATCTTGCCTCATCTTGCTATATCTTGCCTCATCTTGCCTCATCTTGCTATTTCTTGCCTCATCTTGCAATATCTAGCCTCATCTTGCTATATCGTACCTCATCTAGCAATATCTTGCTATTTCTTGACTCATCTTGCAATATCTTGCCTCATCTTGCTTCTTCTTGCTATGTCTTCCTTATCTTGCAATATCTTGCCTCATCTTGCCTCATCTTGCTATTTCTTGCCTCATGTTGCCTCATCATGCTTCTTCTTGCTATATCTTGCCTCATTTTGCAATATCTTGCCTCATCTTACCTCATCTTGCTATTTCTTGCCTAATCTTGAAATATCTTGCCTCATCTTGCTATATCTTGCCTCATCTGGCAATATCTTGCCTCATCTTGCCTCATCTTGCTATTTCTTGCCTCATCTTGCAGTATCTAGCCTCATCTTGCTATATCGTGCCTCATCTAGCAATATCTTGCTCTTTCTTGCCTCATCTTGCAATATCTTGCCTCATCTTGCTTCTTCTTGCTATGTCTTCCTTATCTTGCAATATCTTGCCTCATCTTGCCTCATCTTGCTATATCTTGCCTCATCTTGCTTCTTCTTGCTATATCTTGCCTCATCTTGCAATATCTTGCCTCATCTTGCCTCATCTTGCTTCTTCTTGCTATATCTTGCCTCATTTTGCAATATCTTGCCTCATCTTACCTCATCTTGCTATTTCTTGCCTAATCTTGCAATATCTTGCCTCATCTTGCCTCATCTTACTATTTCTTGCCTCATCTTGTAATATCTTGCTTCATCTTGCTATATCTTGCCTCATCTTACAATATCTTGCTGTTTCTTGCCTCATCTTGCAATATCTTGACTCATTTTGCCTCATCTTGCTATTTCTTGCCTCATCTTGCAATATCTTGCCTCATCTTGCCCCATCTTGCTATTTCTTGCCTCATGTTGCTTCTTGCTATATCTTGCCTCATCTTGCAATATCTTGCCTCATCTTGCCTCATCTTGCTTCTTCTTGCTATATCTTGCCTCATTTTGCAATATCTTGCCTCATCTTACCTCATCTTGCTATTTCTTGCCTAATCTTGCAATATCTTGCCTCATCTTGCTATATCTTGCCTCATCTTGCAGTACCTTTCTATTTCTTACCTCATCTTCCAATATCTTGCCTCATCTTACTTCTTGATATATCTAGCCTCATCTTGCTATTTCTTGCTTCATCTTGCAATATCTTGCCTCATCTTGCCTCATCTTGCTATTTCTTCCCTCATCTTGCCACATATTGCTATTTCTTGCCTCGATCATCTTGCCTCATCTTGCTATTTCTTGCCTCATATTGCCTCATCTTGCTATTTCTTGCCTCATCTTCCAATATCTAGCCTCTTCTTGCTTCTTCTTCCTATATCTTGCCTCATCTTGCAATATCTTGCCTCATCTTGCCTCATCTTGCTATTTCTTGCCTCATCTTGCCTCATCTTGCTTAATCTTGCTATATCTTGCCTCATCTTGCCTCATCTTGCTTCATCTTGCTATATCTTGCCTCATCTTTCTTTGTCTTGCATTATCTTGCCTCATCTTGCCTCATCTTGCTTCTTCTTGTTATTCTTGCCTCATCTTGCAATATCTTGCCTCATCTTGCCTCATCTTACTATTTCTTGCCTCATCTTGTAATATCTTGCTTCATCTTGCTATATCTTGCCTCAACTTACAATATCTTGCTGTTTCTTGCCACATCTTGCATTATCTTGACTCATTTTGCCTCATCTTGCTGTTTCTTGCCTCATCTTGCAATATCTTGCCTCATCTTGCCCCATCTTGCTATTTCTTGCCTCATCTTGCCTCATCTTGCTATTTCTTGCCTCATCTTGCTTCTTCTTGCTATATTTTACCTCATCTTGCAATATCTTGCCTCATCTTGCCTCATCTTGCTATTTCTTGCCTCATCTTGCTTCTTGCTATATCTTGCCTCATCTTGCAATATCTTGCCTCATCTTGCCTCATCTTGCTTCTTCTTGCTATATCTTGCCTCATCTTGCAATATCTTGCCTCATCTTGCCTCATCTTGCTATATCTTGCCTCATCTTGCAATATCTAGCCTCATCTTGCTATATCTTGCCTCATCTTGCAGTATCTTGCTATTTCTTGCCTCATCTTGCAATATCTTGCCTCATCTTGCTTCTTCTTGCTATGTCTTCCTTATCTTGCAATATCTTGCCTCATCTTGCCTCATCTTGCTATTTCTTGCCTCATCTTGCTTCTTCTTGCTATATCTTGCCTCATCTTGCAATATCTTGCCTCATCTTGCCTCATCTTGCTATTTCTTGCCTCATGTTGCTTCTTGCTATATCTTGCCTCATCTTGCAATATCTTGCTATATCTTGCATCATCTTGCAATATCTTGCCTCATCTTGCCTCATCTTGCTTCTTCTTGCTATATCTTGCCTCATTTTGCAATATCTTGCCTCATCTTACCTCATCTTGCTATTTCTTGCCTAATCTTGAAATATCTTGCCTCATCTTGCTATATCTTGCCTCATCTTGCAGTATCTTGCTATTTCTTGCCTCATCTTGCAATACCTTGCCTCATCTTACCTCATCTTGCTATTTCTTGCCTAATCTTGAAATATCTTGCCTCATCTTGCTATATCTTGCCTCATCTTGCCTCATCTTGCTATTTCTTGCCTCATCTTGCAATATCTAGCCTCATCTTGCTATATCGTACCTCATCTAGCAATATCTTGCTATTTCTTGACTCATCTTGCAATATCTTGCCTCATCTTGCTTCTTCTTGCTATGTCTTCCTTATCTTGCAATATCTTGCCTCATCTTGCCTCATCTTGCTATTTCTTGCCTCATGTTGCCTCATCATGCTTCTTCTTGCTATATCTTGCCTCATTTTGCAATATCTTGCCTCATCTTACCTCATCTTGCTATTTCTTGCCTAATCTTGAAATATCTTGCCTCATCTTGCTATATCTTGCCTCATCTGGCAATATCTTGCCTCATCTTGCCTCATCTTGCTATTTCTTGCCTCATCTTGCAGTATCTAGCCTCATCTTGCTATATCGTGCCTCATCTAGCAATATCTTGCTCTTTCTTGCCTCATCTTGCAATATCTTGCCTCATCTTGCTTCTTCTTGCTATGTCTTCCTTATCTTGCAATATCTTGCCTCATCTTGCCTCATCTTGCTATATCTTGCCTCATCTTGCTTCTTCTTGCTATATCTTGCCTCATCTTGCAATATCTTGCCTCATCTTGCCTCATCTTGCTTCTTCTTGCTATATCTTGCCTCATTTTGCAATATCTTGCCTCATCTTACCTCATCTTGCTATTTCTTGCCTCATCTTGCAATATCTTGCCTCATCTTGCCTCATCTTACTATTTCTTGCCTCATCTTGTAATATCTTGCTTCATCTTGCTATATCTTGCCTCAACTTACAATATCTTGCTGTTTCTTGCCTCATCTTGCAATATCTTGACTCATTTTGCCTCATCTTGCTATTTCTTGCCTCATCTTGCAATATCTTGCCTCATCTTGCCCCATCTTGCTATTTCTTGCCTCATCTTGCCTCATCTTGCTATTTCTTGCCTCATCTTGCTTCTTCTTGCTATATTATGCCTCATCTTGCAATATCTTGCCTCATCTTGCCTCATCTTGCTATTTCTTGCCTCATCTTGCTTCTTGCTATATCTTGCCTCATCTTGCAATATCTTGCCTCATCTTGCCTCATCTTGCTTCTTCTTGCTATATCTTGCCTCATCTTGCAATATCTTGCCTCATCTTGCCTCATCTTGCTATTTCTTGCCTCATCTTGCAATATCTAGCCTCATCTTGCTATATCTTGCCTCATCTTGCTTCTTCTTGCTATTTCTTGCCTCATCTTGCAATATCTTGCTTCATCTTGCTTCTTCTTGCTATGTCTTCCTTATCTTGCAATATCTTGCCTCATCTTACCTCATCTTGCTATTTCTTGCCTCATCTTGCTTCTTCTTGCTATATCTTGCCTCATCTTGCAATATCTTGCCTCATCTTGCCTCATCTTGCTATTTCTTACCTCATGTTGCTTCTTGCTATATCTTGCCTCCTTTTGCAATATCTTGCCTCATCTTACCTCATCTTGCTATTTCTTGCCTAATCTTGCAATATCTTGCCTCATCTTGCTATATCTTGCCTCATCTTGCAGTACCTTTCTATTTCTTACCTCATCTTCCAATATCTTGCCTCATCTTACTTCTTGATATATCTAGCCTCATCTTGCTATTTCTTGCTTCATCTTGCAATATCTTGCCTCATCTTGCCTCATCTTGCTATTTCTTCCCTCATCTTGCCACATATTGCTATTTCTTGCCTCGATCATCTTGCCTCATCTTGCTATTTCTTGCCTCATATTGCCTCATCTTGCCTCATCTTGCCTCATCTTGCTATTTCTTGCCTCATCTTCCAATATCTAGCCTCTTCTTGCTTCTTCTTCCTATATCTTGCCTAATCTTGCAATATCTTGCCTCATCTTGCCTCATCTTGCTATTTCTTGCCTCATCTTGCCTGATCTTGCTTAATCTTGCTATATCTTGCCTCATCTTGCCTCATCTTGCTTCATCTTGCTATATCTCGCCTCATCTTTCTTTGTCTTGCATTATCTTGCCTCATCTTGCCTCATCTTGCTTCTTCTTGTTATTCTTGCCTCATCTTGCAATATCTTGCCTCATCTTGCCTCATCTTACTATTTCTTGCCTCATCTTGTAATATCTTGCTTCATCTTGCTATATCTTGCCTCAACTTACAATATCTTGCTGTTTCTTGCCTCACCTTGCATTATCTTGACTCATTTTGCCTCATCTTGCTGTTTCTTGCCTCATCTTGCAATATCTTGCCTCATTTTGCCCCATCTTGCTATTTCTTCCTCATCTTGCCTCATCTTGCTATTTCTTCCCTCATCTTGCAATATCTAGCCTCATCTTGCTATATCGTGCCTCATCTAGCAATATCTTGCCTCATTTTGCCCCATTTTGCTATTTCTTCCTCATCTTGCCTCATCTTGCTATTTCTTGCCTCATCTTGCAATATCTTGCCTCATCTTGCTATGTCTTCCTTATCTTGCAATATCTTGCCTCATCTTGCCTCATCTTGCTATTTCTTGCCTCATCTTGCTTCTTCCAACTATATTTTGCCTCATCTTGCAATATCTTGCCTCATCTTGCCTCATCTTGCTATTTCTTGCCTCATCTTGCTTCTTGCTATATCTATCCTCATCTTGCAATATCTTGCCTCATCTTGCCTCATCTTGCTTCTTCTTGCTATATCTTGCCTCATCTTGCAATATCTTGCCTCATCTTGCCTCATCTTGCTATTTCTTGCCTCATCTTGCAATATCTAGCCTCATCTTGCTATATCTTGCCTCATCTTGCAGTATCTTGCTATTTCTTGCCTCATCTTGCAATATCTTGCCTCATCTTGCTTCTTCTTGCTATGTCTTCCTTATCTTGCAATATCTTGCCTCATCTTGCTATTTCTTGCCTCATCTTGCTTCTTCTTGCTATATTTTGCCTCAACTTGCAATATCTTGCCTCATCTTGCCTCATCTTGCTATTTCTTGCCTCATCTTGCTTCTTGCCATATCTTGCCTCATCTTGCAATATCTTGCCTCATCTTGCCTCATCTTGCTTCTTCTTGCTATATCTAGCCTCATCTTACCTCATCTTGCTATTTCTTGCCTCATCTTGAAATATCTTGCCTCATCTTACTATATCTTGCCTCATCTTGCAATATCTTGCCTCATCTTGCCTCATCTTGCTATTTCTTGCCTCATCTTGCAATATCTAGCCTCATCTTGCTATATCGTGCCTCATCTAGCAATTTCTTGCTATTTCTTGCCTCATCTTGCAGTATCTTGCTATTTCTTACCTCATCTTGCTATTTCTTGCCTAATCTTGAAATATCTTGCCTCATCTTACTATATCTTGCCTCATCTTGCAATATCTTGCCTCATCTTGCCTCATCTTGCTATTTCTTGCCTCATCTTGCAATATCTAGCCTCATCTTGCTATATCGTGCCTCATCTAGCAATTTCTTGCTATTTCTTGCCTCATCTTGCAATATCTTGCCTCATCTTGCTTCTTCTTGCTATGTCTTCCTTATCTTGCAATATCTTGCCTCATCTTGCCTCATCTTACTATTTCTTGCCTCATGTTGCTTCTTGCTATATCTTGCCTCATCTTGCAATATCTTGCCTCATCTTGCCTCATCATGCTTCTTCTTGCTATATCTTGCCTCATTTTGCAATATCTTGCCTCATCTTACCTCATCTTGCTATTTCTTGCCTAATCTTGAAATATCTTGCCTCATCTTGCTATATCTTGCCTCATCTTGCAATATCTTGCCTCATCTTGCCTCATCTTGCCTCATCTTGCCTCATCTTGCTATTTCTTGCCTCATCTTGCAATATCTAGCCTCATCTTGCTATATCGGTCCTCATCTAGCAATATCTTGCTATTTCTTGCCTCATCTTGCAATATCTTGCCTCATCTTGCTTCTTCTTGCTATGTCTTCCTTATCTTGCAATATCTTGCCTCATCTTGCCTCATCTTGCTATTTCTTGCCTCATCTTGCTTCTTTTTGCTATATCTTGCCTCATCTTGCAATATCTTGCCTCATCTTGCCTCATCTTGCTATTTCTTGCCTCATGTTGCTTCTTGCTATATCTTGCCTCATCTTGCAATATCTTGCCTCATCTTGTCTCATCTTGCTTCTTCTTGCTATATCTTGCCTCATTTTGCAATATCTTGCCTCATCTTACCTCATCTTGCTATTTCTTGCCTCATCTTGCAATATCTTGCCTCATCTTGCCTCATCTTACTATTTCTTGCCTCATCTTGTAATATCCTGCTTCATCTTGCTATATCTTGCCTCATCTTACAATATCTTGCTGTTTCTTGCCTCATCTTGCAATATCCTGACTCACTTTGCCTCATCTTGCTATTTCTTGCCTCATCTTGCAATATCTTGCCTCATCTTGCCCCATCTTGCTATTTCTTGCCTCATCTTGCCTCATCTTGCTATTTCTTGCCTCATCTTGCTTCTTCTTGCTATATTTTGCCTCATCTTGCAATATCTTGCCTCATCTTGCCTCATCTTGCTATTTCTTGCCTCATCTTGCTTCTTGCTATATCTTGCCTCATCTTGCAATATCTTGCCTCATCTTGCCTCATCTTGCTTCTTCTTGCTATATCTTGCCTCATCTTGCCTCATCTTGCTATTTCTTGCCTAATCTTGCAATATCTAGCCTCATCTTGCTATATCTTGCCTCATCTTGCAGTATCTTGCTATTTCTTGACTCATCTTGCAATATCTTGCCTCATCTTGCTTCTTGCTATATCTTACCTCATCTTGCTATTTCTTGCCTCATCTTGCCTCATCTTGCTTCTTCTTGCTATATCTTGCCTCATCTTGCAATATTTTGCCTCATCTTGCCTCATCTTGCTATTTCTTGCCTCATCTTGCAATATCTAGCCTCATCTTGCTATATCTTGCCTCATCCTGCAGTATCTTGCTATTTCTTGCCTCATCTTGCAATATCTTGCCTCATCTTGCTTCTTCTTGCTATGTCTTCCTTATCTTGCAATATCTTGCCTCATTTTACCTCATCTTGCTATTTCTAGCCTCATCTTGCTTCTTCTTGCTATATCTTGCCTCATCTTGCAATATCTTGCCTCATCTTTCCTCATCTTGCTATTTCTTCCTCATGTTGCTTCTTGCTATATCTTGCCTCATCTTGCAATATCTTGCCTCATCTTGCCTCATCTTGCTTCTTCTTGCTATATCTTGCCTCATTTTGCAATATCTTGCCTCATCTTACCTGATCTTGCGATTTCTTGCCTCATCTTGCAATATCTTGCCTCATCTTGCTATATCTTGCCTCATCTTGCAGTATCTTGCTATTTCTTGCCTCATCTTGCAATATCTTGCCTCATCTTACCTCATCTTGCAATTTCTTGCCTAATCTTGCAGTATCTTGCCTCATCTTGCTCTATCTTGCCTCATCTTGCAATATCTTGCCTCATCTTGCCTCATCTTGCTATTTCTTGCCTCATCTTGCAATATCTAGCCTCATCTTGCTATATCGTGCCTCATCTAGCAATATCTTGCTATTTCTTGCCTCATCTTGCAATATCATGCCTCATCTTGCTTCTTCTTGCTATGTCTTCCTTATCTTGCAATATCTTGCCTCATCTTGCCTCATCTTGCTATTTCTTGCTTCATGTTGCTTCTTGCTATATCTTGCCTCATCTTGCAATATCTTGCCTCATCTTGCCTCATCTTGCTATTTCTTGCCTCATCTTGCAATATCTAGCCTCATCTTGCTATATCTTGCCTCATCTTGCAGTATCTTGCTATTTCTTGCCTCATCTTGCAATATCTTGCCTCATCTTGCTTCTTCTTGCTATGTCTTCCTTATCTTGCAATATCTTGCCTCATCTTGCCTCATCTTGCTATTTCTTGCCTCATCTTGCTTCTTCTTGCTATATCTTGCCTCATCTTGCAATATCTTGCCTCATCTTGCCTCATCTTGCTATTTCTTGCCTCATGTTGCTTCTTGCTATATCTTGCCTCATCTTGCAATATCTTGCCTCATCTTGCCTCATCTTGCTTCTTCTTGCTATATCTTGCCTCATTTTGCAATATCTTGCCTCATCTTACCTCATCTTGCTATTTCTTGCCTCATCTTGCAATATCTTGCCTCATCTTGCCTCATCTTACTATTTCTTGCCTCATCTTGTAATATCCTGCTTCATCTTGCTATATCTTGCCTCATCTTACAATATCTTGCTGTTTCTTGCCTCATCTTGCAATATCCTGACTCATTTTGCCTCATCTTGCTATTTCTTGCCTCATCTTGCAATATCTTGCCTCATCTTGCCCCATCTTGCTATTTCTTGCCTCATCTTGCCTCATCTTGCTATTTCTTGCCTCATCTTGCTTCTTCTTGCTATATTTTGCCTCATCTTGCAATATCTTGCCTCATCTTGCCTCATCTTCCTATTTCTTGCCTCATCTTGCTTCTTGCTATATCTTGCCTCATCTTGCAATATCTTGCCTCATCTTGCCTCATCTTGCTTCTTCTTGCTATATCTTGCCTCATCTTGCCTCATCTTGCTATTTCTTGCCTCATCTTGCAATATCTAGCCTCATCTTGCTATATCTTGCCTCATCTTGCAGTATCTTGCTATTTCTTGACTCATCTTACAATATCTTGCCTCATGTTGCTTCTTGCTATATCTTGCCTCATCTTGCAATATCTTGCCTCATCTTGCCTCATCTTGCTTCTTCTTGCTATATCTTGCCTCATTTTGCAATATCTTGCCTCATCTTACCTCATCTTGCTATTTCTTGCCTAATCTTGAAATATCTTGCCTCATCTTGCTATATCTTGCCTCATCTTGCAATATCTTGCTACTTCTTGCCTCATCTTGCAATATCTTGCCTCATCTTACCTCATCTTGCTATTTCTTGCCTCATCTTGCAATATCTAGCCTCATCTTGCTATATCTTGCCTCATCTTGCAATATCTTGCCTCATCTTGCCTCATCTTGCTATTTCTT
This sequence comes from Ianthella basta, assembly GCA_964019415.1. Taxonomy (NCBI): domain Eukaryota; kingdom Metazoa; phylum Porifera; class Demospongiae; order Verongiida; family Ianthellidae; genus Ianthella; species Ianthella basta. The sequence goes on along the minus strand of OZ025873.1, from coordinate 1,358,137 downwards.
GCCTCATCTTGCAATATCTAGCCTCATCTTGCTATATCGTGCCTCATCTAGCAATATCTTGCTATTTCTTGCCTCATCTTGCAATATCTTGCCTCATCTTGCTTCTTCTTGCTATGTCTTCCTTATCTTGCAATATTTTGTTTCATCTTGCCTCATCTTGCTATTTCTTGCCTCATGTTGCTTCTTGCTATATCTTGCCTCATCTTGCAATATCTTGCCTCATCTTGCCTCATCTTGCTTCTTCTTGCTATATCTTGCCTCATCTTGCTATATCTTGCCTCATCTTGCTATATCTTGCCTCTTCTTGCCTCATCTTGCTTCTTCTTGCTATATCTTGCCTCATTTTGCAATATCTAGCCTCATCTTACCTCATCTTGCTATTTCTTGCCTAATCTTGCAATATCTTGCCTCATCTTGCTATATCTTGCCTCATCTTGCAGTATCTTGCTATTTCTTGCCTCATCTTGCAATAGCTTGCCTCATCTTACGTCATCTTGCTATTTCTTGCCTAATCTTGAAATATCTTGCCTCATCTTGCTATATCTTGCCTCATCTTGCAATATCTTGTCTCATCTTGCCTCATCTTGCTATTTCTTGCCTCATCTTGCAATATCTAGCCTCATCTTGCTATATCGTGCCTCATCTAGCAATATCTTGCTATTTCTTGCCTAATCTTGCAATATCTTGCCTCATCTTGCTTCTTCTTGCTATGTCTTCCTTATCTTGCAATATCTTGCCTCATCTTGTCTCATCTTGCTATTTCTTACCTCATGTTGCTTCTTGCTATATCTTGCCTCATCTTGCAATATCTTGCCTCATCTTGCTATATCTTGCCTCATCTTGCAATATCTTGCCTCATCTTGCCTCATCTTGCTATTTCTTGCCTCATCTTGCAATATCTAGCCTCATCTTGCTATATCGTGCCTCATCTTGCTTCTTCTTGCTATGTCTTCTTTATCTTGCAATATCTTGCCTCATCTTGCCTAATCTTGCTATTTCTTGCCTCATGTTGCTTCTTGCTATATCTTGCCTCATCTTGCAATATCTTGCCTCATCTTGCCTCATCTTGCTTCTTCTTGCTATATCTTGCCTCATTTTGCAATATCTTGCCTCATCTTGCCTCATCTTGCTATTTCTTGCCTAATCTTGCAACTTGCTATATCTTGCCTCATCTTGCAATATCTTGCCTCATCTTGCCTCATCTTGCTTCTTCTTGCTATATCTTGCCTCATTTTGCAATATCTTGCCTCATCTTACCTCATCTTGCTATTTCTTGCCTCATCTTGCTATATCTTGCCTCATCTTGCCTCATCTTACTATTTCTTGCCTCATCTTGTAATATCTTGCTTCATCTTGCTATATCTTGCCTCATCTTACAATATCTTGCTGTTTCTTGCCTCATCTTGCAATATCCTGACTCATTTTGCCTCATCTTGCTATTTCTTGCCTCATCTTGCAATATCTTGCCTCATCTTGCCCCATCTTGCTATTTCTTGCCTCATCTTGCCTCATCTTGCTATTTCTTGCCTCATCTTGCTTCTTCTTGCTATATTTTGCCTCATCTTGCAATATCTTGCCTCATCTTGCCTCATCTTCCTATTTCTTGCCTCATCTTGCTTCTTGCTATATCTTGCCTCATCTTGCAATATCTTGCCTCATCTTGCCTCATCTTGCTTCTTCTTGCTATATCTTGCCTCATCTTGCCTCATCTTGCTATTTCTTGCCTCATCTTGCAATATCTAGCCTCATCTTGCTATATCTTGCCTCATCTTGCAGTATCTTGCTATTTCTTGACTCATCTTACAATATCTTGCCTCATGTTGCTTCTTGCTATATCTTGCCTCATCTTGCAATATCTTGCCTCATCTTGCCTCATCTTGCTTCTTCTTGCTATATCTTGCCTCATTTTGCAATATCTTGCCTCATCTTACCTCATCTTGCTATTTCTTGCCTAATCTTGAAATATCTTGCCTCATCTTGCTATATCTTGCCTCATCTTGCAATATCTTGCTACTTCTTGCCTCATCTTGCAATATCTTGCCTCATCTTACCTCATCTTGCTATTTCTTGCCTCATCTTGCAATATCTAGCCTCATCTTGCTATATCTTGCCTCATCTTGCAATATCTTGCCTCATCTTGCCTCATCTTGCTATTTCTTGCCTCATCTTGCAATATCTAGCCTCATCTTGCTATATCGTGCCTCATCTAGCAATATCTTGCTATTTCTTGCCTCATCTTGCAATATCTTGCCTCATCTTGCTTCTTCTTGCTATGTCTTCCTTATCTTGCAATATTTTGTTTCATCTTGCCTCATCTTGCTATTTCTTGCCTCATGTTGCTTCTTGCTATATCTTGCCTCATCTTGCAATATCTTGCCTCATCTTGCCTCATCTTGCTTCTTCTTGCTATATCTTGCCTCATCTTGCTATATCTTGCCTCATCTTGCTATATCTTGCCTCTTCTTGCCTCATCTTGCTTCTTCTTGCTATATCTTGCCTCATTTTGCAATATCTAGCCTCATCTTACCTCATCTTGCTATTTCTTGCCTAATCTTTCAATATCTTGCCTCATCTTGCTATATCTTGCCTCATCTTGCAGTATCTTGCTATTTCTCGCCTCATCTTGCAATATCTTGCCTCATCTTACCTCATCTTGCTATTTCTTGCCTAATCTTGAAATATCTTGCCTCATCTTGCTATATCTTGCCTCATCTTGCAATATCTTGCCTCATTTTGCCTCATCTTGCTTCTTCTTGCTATATCTTGCCTCATCTTGCAATATCTTGCCTCATCTTACCTCATCTTGTTATTTCTTGCCTAATCTTGCAATATCTTGCCTCATCTTCCTATATCTTGCCTCATCTTGCAGTATCTTGCTATTTCTTGCCTCATCTTGCAATATCTTGCCTCATCTTACCTCATCTTGCTATTTCTTACCTAATCTTGAAATATCTTGCCTCATCTTGCTATATCTTGCCTCATCTTGCAATATCTTGCCTCATCTTGCCTCATCTTGCTATTTCTTGCCTCATCTTGCAATATCTTGCTATTTCTTGCCTAATCTTGCAATATCTTGCCTCATCTTGCTTCTTCTTGCTATGTCTTCCTTATCTTGCAATATCTTGCCTCATCTTGTCTCATCTTGCAATATCTTGCCTCATCTTGCTATATCTTGCCTCATCTTGCAGTATCTTGCTATTTCTTGCCTCATCTTGCAATATCTTGCCTCATCTTACCTCATCTTGCTATTTCTTGCCTAATCTTGAAATATCTTGCCTCATCTTGCCATATCTTGCCTCATCTTCCAATATCTTGCCTCATCTTGCCTCATCTTGCTTCTTCTTGCTATATCTTGCCTCATTTTGCAATATCTTGCCTCATCTTACCTCATCTTGCTATTTCTTGCCTAATCTTGCAATATCTTGCCTCATCTTGCTATATCTTGCCTCATCTTGCAGTATCTTGCTATTTCTTGCCTCATCTTGCAATAGCTTGCCTCATCTTACGTCATCTTGCTATTTCTTGCCTAATCTTGAAATATCTTGCCTCATCTTGCTATATCTTGCCTCATCTTGCAATATCTGTCTCATCTTGCCTCATCTTGCTATTTCTTGCCTCATCTTGCAATATCTAGCCTCATCTTGCTATATCGTGCCTCATCTAGCAATATCTTGCTATTTCTTGCCTAATCTTGCAATATCTTTGCCTCATCTTGCTTCTTCTTGCTATGTCTTCCTTATCTTGCAATATCTTGCCTCATCTTGTCTCATCTTGCTATTTCTTACCTCATGTTGCTTCTTGCTATATCTTGCCTCATCTTGCAATATCTTGCCTCATCTTGCTATATCTTGCCTCATCTTGCAATATCTTGCCTCATCTTGCCTCATCTTGCTATTTCTTGCCTCATCTTGCAATATCTAGCCTCATCTTGCTATATCGTGCCTCATCTTGCTTCTTCTTGCTATGTCTTCTTTATCTTGCAATATCTTGCCTCATCTTGCCTAATCTTGCTATTTCTTGCCTCATGTTGCTTCTTGCTATATCTTGCCTCATCTTGCAATATCTTGCCTCATCTTGCCTCATCTTGCTTCTTCTTGCTATATCTTGCCTCATTTTGCAATATCTTGCCTCATCTTGCCTCATCTTGCTATTTCTTGCCTAATCTTGCAATATCTTGCCTCATCTTGCTATATCTTGCCTCATCTTGCAGTATCTTGCTATTTCTTGCCTCATCTTGCAATATCTTGCCTCATCTTACCTCATCTTGCTATTTCTTACCTAATCTTGAAATATCTTGCCTCATCTTGCTATATCTTGCCTCATCTGGCAATATCTTGCCTCATCTTGCCTCATCTTGCTATTTCTTGCCTCATCTTGCAATATCTAGCCTCATCTTGCTATATCGTGCCTCATCTAGCAATATCTTGCTATTTCTTGCCTCATCTTGCAATATCTTGCCTCATCTTGCTTCTTCTTGCTATGTCTTCCTTATCTTGCAATATCTTGCCTTATCTTGCCTCATCTTGCTATTTCTTGCCTCATTTTGCAATATCTTGCCTCATCTTGCCTCATCTTGCTATATCTTGCCTAATCTTGCAATATCTTGCCTCATCTTGCTATATCTTGCCTCATCTTGCAGTATCTTGCTATTTCTTGCCTCATCTTGCAATATCTTACCTCATCTTACCTCATCTTGCTATTTCTTACCTAATCTTGAAATATCTTGCCTCATCTTGCTATATCTTGCCTCATCTTGCAATATCTTGCCTCATCTTGCCTCATCTTGCTATTTCTTGCCTCATCTTGCAATATCTAGCCTCATCTTGCTATATCGTGCCTCATCTAGCAATATCTTGCTATTTCTTGCCTCATCTTGCAATATCTTGCCTCATCTTGCTTCTTCTTGCTATGGCTTCCTTATCTTGCAATATCTTGCCTTATCTTGCCTCATCTTGCTATTTCTTGCCTCATTTTGCAATATCTTGCCTCATCTTACCTCATCTTGCTATTTCTTGCCTAATCTTGCAATATCTTGCCTCATCTTGCTATATCTTGCCTCATCTTGCAGTATCTTGCTATTTCTTGCCTCATCTTGCAATATCTTGCCTCATCTTACCTCATCTTGCTATTTCTTACCTAATCTTGAAATATCTTGCCTCATCTTGCTATATCTTGCCTCATCTTGCAATATCTTGCCTCATCTTGCCTCATCTTGCTATTTCTTGCCTCATCTTGCAATATCTAGCCTCATCTTGCTATATCGTGCCTCATCTAGCAATATCTTGCTATTTCTTGCCTCATCTTGGAATATCTTGCCTCATCTTGCTTCTTCTTGCTATGTCTTCCTTATCTTGCAATATCTTGCCTTATCTTGCCTCATCTTGCTATTTCTTGCCTCATCTTGCAATATCTTGCCTCATCTTGCTATTTCTTGCCTCATTTTGCAATATCTTGCCTCATCTTGGCTCATCTTGCTATTTCTTGCCTCATCTTGCAATATCTAGCCTCATCTTGCTATATCTTGCCTCATCTTGCAGTATCTTGCTATTTCTTGCCTCATCTTGCAATATCTTGCCTCATCTTGCTTCTTCTTGCTATGTCTTCCTTATCTTGCAATATCTTGCCTCATCTTGCCTCATCTTGCTATTTCTTGCCTCATGTTGCTTCTTGCTATATCTTGCCTCATCTTGCAATATCTTGCCTCATCTTACCTCATCTTGCTATTTCTTGCCTAATCTTGCAATATCTTGCCTCATCTTGCTATATCTTGCCTCATCTTGCAGTATCTTGCTATTTCTTGCCTCATCTTGCAATATCTTGCCTCATCTTACCTCATCTTGCTATTTCTTACCTAATCTTGAAATATCTTGCCTCATCTTGCTATATCTTGCCTCATCTTGCAATATCTTGCCTCATCTTGCCTCATCTTGCTATTTCTTGCCTCATCTTGCAATATCTAGCCTCATCTTGCTATATCGTGCCTCATCTAGCAATATCTTGCTATTTCTTGCCTCATCTTGCAATATCTTGCCTCATCTTGCTTCTTCTTGCTATGTCTTCCTTATCTTGCAATATCTTGCCTTATCTTGCCTCATCTTGCTATTTCTTGCCTCATCTTGCAATATCTTGCCTCATCTTGCTATTTCTTGCCTCATTTTGCAATATCTTGCCTCATCTTGGCTCATCTTGCTATTTCTTGCCTCATCTTGCAATATCTAGCCTCATCTTGCTATATCTTGCCTCATCTTGCAGTATCTTGCTATTTCTTGCCTCATCTTGCAATATCTTGCCTCATCTTGCTTCTTCTTGCTATGTCTTTTTTATCTTGCAATATCTTGCCTCATCTTGCCTCATCTTGCTATTTCTTGCCTCATGTTGCTTCTTGCTATATCTTGCCTCATCTTGCAATATCTTGCCTCATCTTACCTCATCTTGCTATTTCTTGCCTAATCTTGCAATATCTTGCCTCATCTTGCTATATCTTGCCTCATCTTGCAGTATCTTGCTATTTCTTGCCTCATCTTGCAATATCTTGCCTCATCTTACCTCATCTTGCTATTTCTTACCTAATCTTGAAATATCTTGCCTCATCTTGCTATATCTTGCCTCATCTTGCAATATCTTGCCTCATCTTGCCTCATCTTGCTATTTCTTGCCTCATCTTGCAATATCTAGCCTCATCTTGCTATATCGTGCCTCATCTAGCAATATCTTGCTATTTCTTGCCTCATCTTGCAATATCTTGCCTCATCTTGCTTCTTCTTGCTATGTCTTCCTTATCTTGCAATATCTTGCCTTATCTTGCCTCATCTTGCTATTTCTTGCCTCATCTTGCAATATCTTGCCTCATCTTGCTATTTCTTGCCTCATTTTGCAATATCTTGCCTCATCTTGGCTCATCTTGCTATTTCTTGCCTCATCTTGCAATATCTAGACTCATCTTGCTATATCTTGCCTCATCTTGCAGTATCTTGCTATTTCTTGCCTCATCTTGCTATTTCTTGCCTCATCTTGCTTCTTCTTGCTATGTCTTTTTTATCTTGCAATATCTTGCCTCATCTTGCCTCATCTTGCTATTTCTTGCCTCATGTTGCTTCTTGCTATATCTTGCCTCATCTTGCAATATCTTGCCTCATCTTGCCTCATCATGCTTCTTCTTGCTATATCTTGCCTCATTTTGCAATATCTTGCCTCATCTTACCTCATCTTGCTATTTCTTGCCTCATCTTGCAATATCTTGCCTCATCTTGCTATATCTTGCCTCATCTTGCAGTATCTTGCTATTTCTTGCCTCATCTTGCAATATCTTGCCTCATCTTGCCTCATCTTGCTATTTCTTGCCTCATCTTGCAATATCTAACCTCATCTTGCTATATCGTGCCTCATCTAGCAATATCTTGCTATTTCTTGCCTCATCTTGCAATATCTTGCCTCATCTTGCTTCTTCTTGCTATGTCTTCCTTATCTTGCAATATCTTGCCTCATCTTGCCTCATCTTGCTATTTCTTGCCTCATCTTGCTTCTTCTTGCTATATCTTGCCTCATCTTGCAATATCTTGCCTCATCTTGCCTCATCTTGCTATTTCTTGCCTCATGTTGCTTCTTGCTATATCTTGCCTCATCTTGCAATATCTTGCCTCATCTTACCTCATCTTGCTTCTTCTTGCTATATCTTGCCTCATTTTGCAATATCTTGCCTCATCTTACCTCATCTTGCTATTTCTTGCCTCATCTTGCTATATCTTGCCTCATCTTGCTATTTCTTGCCTCATCTTGCTTCTTCTTGCTATATCTTGCCTCATCTCGCAATATCTTGCCTCATCTTGCCTCATCTTGCTGTTTCTTGCCTCATCTTGCAATATCTTGCCTCATCTTGCTATATCTAAGACTTGCCTCATCTTGCAATTTCTTGCCACATCTTGCCTCATCTTGCTATTTCTTCCCTCATCTTGCAGTATCTTGCTTTTTCTTGCCTCATCTTGCAATGTCTCGCCTCATCTTACCTCATCTTGCTATTTCTTGCCTAATCTTGAAATATCTTGCCTCATCTTGCTATATCTTTCCTCATCTGGCAATATCTTGCCTCATCTTGCCTCATCTTGCTATTTCTTGCTTCATCTTGCTTCTTGCTATATCTTGCCTCATCTTGCAGTATCTTGCCTCATCTTGCCTCATCTTGTTTCTTCTTGCTATATCTAGCCTCATTTTGCAATATCTTGCAATATCTTGCCTCATCTTGCTATTTCTTGCCTCATCTTGCTTCTTCTTGCTATATCTTGCCTCATCTCACAATATCTTGCCTCATCTTGCCTCATCTTGCTATTTCTTGCCTCATCTTGCTATATCTTACCTCATCTTGCCTCATCTTGCTATTTTTTGCCTCATCTTGCCTCATCTTGCTATTTCTTACCTCATCTTGCTTCTTCTTGCTATACATTGCCTCATCTAGCAATATCTTGCCTCAGCTTTCCTCATCTTGCTATTTCTTACCTCATCTTGTTTCTTGCTATATCTTGCCTCATCTTGCTATTTCTTGCCTCATCTAGTCTCATCTTACTTAATCTTGCTATATCTTGCCTCATCTTGCTTGCTCTTGCTATATCTTGCCTCATCTTACTATATCTCGCCTCATCTGGCAATATCTTGCCTCATCTTGCCTCATCTTGCTATTTCTTGCCTCATCTTGCAATATCTAGCCTCATCTTGCTATATCGTGCCTCATCTAGCAATATCTTGCTATTTCTTGCTTCATCTTGCAATATCTTGCCTCATCTTGCTTCTTCTTGCTATGTCTTCCTTATCTTGCAATATCTTGCCTCATCTTACCTCATCTTGCTATTTCTATCCTCATCTTGCTTCTTCTTGCTATATCTTGCCTCATCTTACCTCATCTTGCTATTTCTATCCTCATCTTGCTTCTTCTTGCTATATCTTGCCTCATCTTGCCTCATCTTGCTATTTCCTGCCTCATATTGCTTCTTGCTATATCTTGCCTCATCTTGCAATATCTTGCCTCATTTTGCATCGACTTGCTTCTTCTTGCTATATCTTGCCTCATTTTGCAATATCTTGCCTCATCTTACCTCATCTTGCTATTTCTTGCCTAATCTTGCAATATCTTGCCTCATCTTGCTATATCTTGCCTCATCTTGCAGTATCTTGCTTTTTCTTGCCTCATCTTGCAATATCTTACCTCATCTTACCTCATCTTGCTATTTCTTGCCTAATCTTGTAATATCTTGCCTCATCTTGCTATATCTTGCCTCATCTTGCAATATCTTGCCTCATCTTGCCTCATCTTGCTATTTCTTGCCTCATCTTGCAATATCTAGCCTCATCTTGCTATATTGTGCCTAATCTAGCAATATCTTGCTATTTCTTGCCTCATCTTGCATTATCTTGCCTCATCTTGCTTCTTCTTGCTATGTCTTCCTTATCTTGCAATATCTTGCCTCATCTTGCCTCATCTTGCTATTTCTTGCCTCATCTTGCTATTTCTTTTTCATCTTGCTTCTTGCAATATCTTGCCTCATCTTGCCTCATCTTGCTTCTTCTTGCTATATCTTGCCTCATTTTGCAATATCTTGCCTCATCTTGCTTCATCTTGCTATTTCTTGCCTCATCTTGCAATATCTTGCCTCATTTTGCTATATCTTGCCTCATCTTGCAATATCTCGCTATTTCTTTCCTCATCTTGCTATTTCTTGCCTCATCTTGCTTCTTCTTGCTATATCTTGCCTCATCTCGCAATATCTTGCCTCATCTTGCCTCATCTTGCTATTTCTTGCCTCATCTTTCAATGTCTTGCCTCATCTTGCCTCATCTTGCTATTTCTTGCCTCATCTTGCCTCATCTTGCTATTTCTTGCCTCATCTTGCTTCTTCTTGCTATATATTGCCTCATCTAGCAATATCTTGCCTCATCTTGCCTCATCTAGCAATATCTTGCCTCATCTTGCCTCATCTTGCTATTTCTTGCCTCATCTAGCCTCATCTTGCTTAATCTTGCTATAACTTGCCTCATCTTACCTAATCTTGCCTCATCTTGCCTCATCTTGCTATTTCTTGCCTCATCTTTCAACATCTTGCCTCATCTTGCTATATCTTGCCTCATCTTGCTATTTCTTGCCTCATCTTGCCTCATCTTGCTTCATCATGCTATATCTTGCCTCATCTTCCCTCATCTTGCTTAATTTTGCTATATCTTGCCTCATCTTGCCTCATCTTTCTATTTCTTGCCTCATCTTGCAATATCTTGCCTCATCTTGCCTCATCTTGCTTTTTCTTGCCTCATCTTGCCTCATCTTGCTATTTCTTGCCTCATCTTGCTTCTTCTTGCTATATCTTGCCTCATCTTGCAATATCTTGCCTCATCTTGCCTCATCTTGCTATCTCTTCCTCATCTTGCTTCTTCCTATATCTTGCGTCATCTTGCAATATCTTGCCTCATCTTGCCTCATCTTACTTCTTCTTACTATATCTTGCCTCATATTGCAAGATCTTGCCTCATCTTGCCTCATCTTGCTATTTCTTGCCTCATCTTGCCTCATCTTTCTATTTCCTGCCTCATCTTGCAATATCTTGACTCATTTTGCCTCATCTTGCTATTTCTTGCCGCATCTTGCAATATCTTTACTCATTTTACCTCATCTTGCTATTTCTCGCCTCATCTTGCAATATCTTGGCCTCATCTGGCCTCATCTTGCTATTTCTTGCCTCATCTTGCAATATCTTGCTATTTCTTGCCTCATCTTGCAATATCTTGCCTCACCTTGCCTCATCTTGCTATTTCTTGCCTCATCTTGCTTCTACTTGCTATATCTTGCCTCATCTTGCAATATCTTGCCTCATCTTGCCTCATTTTGCTATTTCTTGCCTCATCTTGCTTCTTGCTATATCTTGCCTCATCTTGCAATATCTTTCTATTTCTTGCCTCATCTTGCTTCTTCTTGCTATATCTTGCCTCATCTTGCTTCTTCTTGCTATATCTTGCCTCATCTTGCAATATCTTGCTTCATCTTGCCATATCTTGCTGTTTCTAGCCTCATCTTGCAATATCTTGCCTCATCTTGCTTCTTCTTGCTGTGTCTTCCTTATCTTGCAATATCTTGCCTCATCTTGCAATATCTTGCCTCATCTTACCTCATCTATCTATTTCTTGCCTAATCTTGCAATATCTTGCCTCAACTTCCTATATCTTGCCTCATCTTGCAATATCTTGCTATTTCTTGCCTCATCTTGCGATATCTTGCTATTTCTTGCCTCATCTTGCAATATCTTGCCTCATCTTGCCTCATCTTGCTATTTCTTGCCTCATTTTGCAATATCTTGCCTCATCTTGCCTCATCTTGCTATTTCTTGCCTCATCTTGCAATATCTTGCCTCATCTTGCCTCATCTATCTATTTCTTGCCTCATCTTGCCTCATCTTGCTATTTCTTGCCTCATCTTGCTTCTTCTTGCTATATATTCTAGCAATGTCTTGCCTCATCTTGCCTCATCTTGCTTCTTACTATATCTTGTCTCATCTTTCAATATCTTACCTCATCTTGCTATATCTTGCCTCATCTTGCTATTTCTTGCCTCATCTTGCTTCATCATGCTATATCTTGCCTCATCTTCCCTCATCTTGCCTGATTTTGCTATATCTTGCCTCATCTCGCACTATCTTGCCTCATCTTGCCTCATCTTGCTTCTTCTTGCTATATCTTGCCTCATTTTGCAATATCTTGCCTCATCTTGCAATATCTTGCCTCATCTTGCCTCATCTTGCCTCATCTTGCTTCTTCTTGCTATATCTTGCCTCATTTTGCAATATCTTGCCTCATCTTGCTTCATCTTGCTATTTCTTGCCTCATCTTGCAATATCTTGCCTCATCTTGCTATATCTTGCCTCATCTTGCAATATCTCGCTATTTCTTGCCTCATCTTGAAATATCTTTACTCATCTTACCTCATCTTGCTGTTTCTTGCCTCATCTTGCAATATCTTGCCTCATCTTGCTATTTCTTGCCTCATTTTGCAATATCTTGCCTCATCTTGCCTCATCTTGCTATTTCTTGCCTCATCTTGCAATATCTTGCCTCATCTTGCCTCATCTTGCTATTTCTTGCCTCATCTTGCTTCTTGCTATATCTTGCCTCTTCTTGCAATATCTTGCCTCATCTTGCCTCATCTTGCTTCCTCTTGCTATATCTTGCCTCATTTTGCAGTATCTTGCCTCATCTTACAGCATCTTGCTATTTCTTGCCTCATCTTGCAATATCTTGCCTCATCTTGCTATTTCTTGCCTCATTTTGCAATATCTTGCCTCATCTTGCCTCATCTTGCTATTTCTCGCCTCATCTTGCAATATCTTGCCTCATCTTGCCTCATCTTGCTATTTCTTGCCTCATCTTGCCTCATCTTGCTATTTCTTGCCTCATTCTTCTTCTTCTTGCTATATATTGCCTCATCTAGCAATATCTTGCCTCATTTTGCCTCATCTTGCTATTTCTTGCCTCATCTTTCAATATCTTGCCTCATCTTGCTATATCTTGCCTCATCTTGCTATTCTTGCCTCATATTGCCTCATCTTGCTTCATCATGCTATATCTTGCCTCATCTTCCCTCATCTTGCTTAATCTTGCTATATCTTGCCTCATCTTGCCTCATCTTTCTATTTCCTGCCTCATCTTGCAATATATTGACTCATTTTACCTATTCTTGCTATTTCTTGCCTCATCTTGCCTCATCTTGCTATTTCTTGCCTCATCTTGCAATATCTTGCCTCATCTTACCTCATCTTGCTATTTCTTGCCTCATCTTGCTTCTTGCTATATCTTGCCTCATCTTGCAATATCTTGCCTTATCTTGCCTCATCTTGCTATTTCTTGCCTCATCTTGCTTCTTTTTGCTCTATCTTGCCTCATCTTGCTTCTTCTTGCTATATCATGCCTCATCTTGCAATATCTTGTCTCATCTTGCCTCATCTTGCTATTTCTTGCCTCATCTTGGAATATCTTGCCTCATCTTGCTTCTTCTTGCTATGTCTTCCTTATCTTGCAATGTCTTGCCTCATCTTGCTTCTTCTTGCTATATCTTGCCTCATCTTGCAATATCTTGCCTCATCTTGCCTCATCTTGCTATTTCTTGCCTCATGTTGCTTCTTGCTATATCTTGTCTCATCTTGCAATATTTTGCCTCATCTTGCCTCATCTTGCTTCTTCTTGCTATATCTTCCCTCATTTTGCAATATCTTGCCTCATCTTACCTCATCTTGCTATTTCTTGCCTCATCTTGTAATATCTAGCCTCATCTTGCTATATCTTGCCTCATCTTGCAATATCTTGCTATTTCTTGCCTCATCTTGCAATATCTTGCCTCATCTTGCCTCATCTTGCTATTGCTTACCTCATCTTGCAATATCTTGCCTTATCTTGCCTCATCTTGCTATTTCTTGCCTCATGTTGCCTCATCTTGCTATTTCTTGCCTCATCTTGCTTCTTCTTGCTATAAATTGCCTCATCTAGCAATATCTTGCCTCATCTTGCCTCATCTTGCTATTTCTTGCCTCATCTTGCAATATCTTGCCTCATCTTGCCTCATCTTGCTTCTTCTTGCTATATCTTGCCTCATCTTGCAATATTTTGCCTCATCTTGCCTCATCTTGCTTCTTCTTGCTATATCTTGCCTCATCTTGCAATATCTTGCCTCATCTTGCCTCATCTTGCTTCTTCTTGCTATATCTTGCCTCATCTTGCAATATCTTGCCTCATCTTGCCTCATCTCGCTATTTCTTGCCGCATCTTGCAATATCTTGCCTCATCTTGCTATATCTTGCCTCATCTTGAAATATCTTGCTATTTCTTGCCTCATCTTTCAATATCTTGCCTCATCTTGCCTCATCTTGCTATTTCTTGCCTCATCTTGCTTCGTCTTGCTATATCTTGCCTCATCTTGCCTTATCTTGCTATTTCTTGCCTCATCTTGCAATATCTTGCCTCATCTTACTTCTTCTTGCTATGTCTTGCCTTATCTTGCAATATCTTGCCTCATCTTGCCTCATCTTGCTATTTCTTGCCTCATCTGGTGTCATCTTGCTTAATCTTGCTATATCTTGCCTCATCTTGCTTCTTCTTGCTATATCTTACCTCATCTTGCAATATCTTGCCTCATCTTGCCTCATCTTTCTATTTCTTGCCTCATCTAGCCTCATCTTGCTTAATCTTGCTATATCTTGCCTCATCTTACCTAATCTTGCCTCATCTTGCTACTTCTTGCCTCATCTTTCAATATCTTGCCTCATCTTGCTATATCTTGCCTCATCTTGCTATATCTTGCTTCATCTTGCTATATCTTGCTTCATCTTGCTATATCTTGCCTCATCTTGCCTCATCTTGCTTCATCATGCTATATCTTGCCTCATCTTCCCTCATCTTGCTTAATCTTGCTATATCTAGCCTCGTCTTGCCTCATCTTTCTGTTTCCTGCCTCATCTTGCAATATCTTGACTCATTTTGCCTCATCTTGCTATTTCTTGCCTCATATTGCAATATCTTGCCTCATCTTGCCTCATCTTGCTATTTCTTGCTTTATCTTGCCTCATCTTGCTATTTCGTGCCTCATCTTGCCTCATCTTGCCTCATCTTGCTATATCTTGCCTCAACTTGCCTCATATTGAAGTGAGGGCTTCTCAGCTAGCTCAGGCATCAGAAAGTCTGAACTCCTGATGGAAGACTACCAGAAGGTGACCAAGCTCAGCTACGCAGCAGCCGAGGACACCCATGCCAAGGCCAAGTTGAACCAGACTAAAAAACTGGAGAAGCTCATGGACAGGCGGGACAAACATCGCGAACTGCGCCCCCAGGGGCTGGAAAGGTGGGTGGTCAACCTAACGGATCGTTCACTTTCCAAGCCACAGGAGGACGTACTGAAGCTGGGACTGAACTTTGCACCAGCTCCAACCAAGCTTCCTGTGGTAGACACCATAGCTGCAGTAGAGGAAGGAGCAAGGCAGCTGAGTGAAGAAGATGCTGAGGATCTCTGGGGAAGGGTATGTGGGATCCTCAGGCATGCCAAGCCTCCGAAGGACAACCTGACCAAGGAGCAGAGGAAGGCCCTGAAGGAGCTAAGAAGCCTGGAGGATGAAGTGATCCTGCCGGCTGACAAGGGCAACGCCACAGTGATGATAACGAGAGAGGACTATGACAGGAAGATGAGAGGGATGTTGGATACAGCCACCTACAAACGACTGAAGAAGGACCCTACTGCTACCCAGGAGGGAAAGCTGAGTCGAAGACTGAAGGGGCTGGAGAAGGATGGAGAGATCGTGGGGCATCTATACCACCAGCTCAGGCCATCTGGCAGCCAACCTCCCAGGATCTACGGCCTCCCGAAGATCCACAAGGCAGAAGTCCCTCTCAGACCCATTGTCTCATGCATTGGGGCCCCTTCTTACCAACTCTCCAAACACATCGCCTCTCTCATCCCTCCCTTAGCAGGCAAGACGAACTCACATGTGAAGAACTCCAAGCATTTTGTGGAGGTGATGTCAGACCTGAGGGTTGAGGAGGACGAGATGCTGGTCAGCTTTGACGTATCCTCCCTGCTCACCAACGTGCCCATCGACGAGGCGGTTCAGGTCATTCGTGACAGACTGCGAAGGGATGAAACGCTGGTGAACAGGACCACTCTCTCCCCTGACAGGGTTGCAGAACTGCTTGAGACGTGCTTGAAGTCCACCTATTTCTGCTACGGAGGAGAGTTCTATGAGCAACGGGAAGGTGCAGCAATGGGTTCCCCTGTCTCAGCAGTTGTGGCGAACCTGTACATGGAGTTCTTCGAAGAACTGGCACTCAGGTCCGCCCCAACCAAGCCCCGGCTCTGGAAGAGGTACGTGGATGACACCTGCTGCATTGTGAAGAAGGGCACAATGGAAGGACTCCTGAGCCACCTCAACAGTGTGCGGCCATCCATCAAGTTCACTGTGGAAGTGGAGAAGGAAGGGAGCCTCCCCTTTCTTGACGCCCTGCTCCAGAGGAAAGATGATGGCAACTTGGATGTCACTGTCTACAGGAAGCCCACACACACGGACCGGTACCTGGACTTCCGGTCCCATCATCCATCTCACGTCAAAAGAGGGCTGGTCAGATGTCTGTACGACAGAGCAAGGAGCATCACCACCAGGCAGGAGGACTTACAGAAGGAAGAGTGTCACCTCACCGAGGTGCTGAGACAGAACGGTTACCCCAGTAACTTCATCCGCTCCTCATCCATTCCTTCCAGGCGAGATGCGGAGACCACTGAGGAGCCACTGCCGGAGGAGGGACGCAGACCCCCAATGGTGATGCTTCCCTACATGGAAGGAGTCAGTGAGGACATCAGACGGGTCTGCAGGAAGTTCGGCATGAAGGTTGTCTTCAGGTCTGGACTGTCTCTACGTTCCATGCTAACCAAGGTGAAGGACACACTGGCGCTGGAGAAGAAGTCCAAGGTGGTGTATCAAGTCCCATGCAGCTGTGGCGAGATCTACATTGGGGAGACACTGAGGAGGCTCGAGACAAGAATGAAAGAGCACCGGGATGCCTGTCAGAAGGGGACACTGGAGAAGTCAGCACTTGCAGAACATGCGTGGGAGAACCACCATCCAATCAGATGGGAGGAGACAACAGTGATCCACCAAGCCAGTACCCCCAAAGAACTGATGCTCAAGGAGGCAATCCACATCAGGCTGAACCACCCCTCCCTCAACAGGGATGGTGAGCTGGAGCTGCCTGGATGTTGGATGGCCGCCTTGAGGAAGGCAATCCCGCAACTTCCGGTGACACCCCTTGATGTGGCTTCCGGTGACAGCGCATGATGAGATGCTAGGCTATAAAATATGATCCGTGCTCGCGCTAGCATATCTTCGCCCTGAAGAAGACCAGAGCATCTGGTCGAAACGTCGGCAAGGCTTTTTCAACCCTGTTGTGAAGCTGGTATTAGAGAAACAACCCTTTCTGTTGCCTCATATTGCAATATCTTGCCACATCTTGCCTCATCTTGCTATTTCTTGCCTCATCTTGCAATATCTTGCCACATCTTGCTTCTACTTGCTATATCGTGCGTCATCTTGCAATATCTTGCCTCATCTTGCCTCATCTTGCAATTTCTTGCCTCATCTTGCCTATTCTTGCTTAATCTTGCTATATCTTGCCTCATCTTGCTTCCTCTTGCTATATCTTGCCTCATCTTGCAATATCCTGCCTCATCTTGCCTCATCTTGCTATTTCTTGTCTCATTTTGCAATATCTTGACTCATTTTGCCTCATCTTGCTATTTCTTGTCTCATCTTGCAATATCTTGCCTCATCTTGCCTCATCTTGCCTCATCTTGCTATTTCTTGCCTCATCTTGCCTCATTTGCTATTTCTTGCCTCATCTTGCTTCATCCTGCAATATCTTGTCTCATCTTGCCTCATCTTGCTATTTCTTGCCTCATCTTGCAATATCTTGCTTCATCTTGCTATATCTTGCCTCATCTTGCAATATCTTTCCTCATTTTGCCTCATCTTGCTATTTCCTGCCTCATCTTGCAATATCTTGCCTCATCTTGCTATTTCTTGCCTCATCTTGCCTCATTTGCTATTTCTTGCCTCATCTTGCTTCATCCTGCAATATCTTGTCTCATCTTGCCTCATCTTGCTATTTCTTGCCTCATCTTGCAATATCTTGCTTCATCTTGCTATATCTCGCCTCATCTTGCAATATCTTTCCTCATTTTGCCTCATCTTGCTATTTCCTGCCTCATCTTGCAATATCTTGCCTCATCTTGCTTCTTCTTGCTATATCTTGCCTCATCTTGCAATATCTTGCCTCATCTTGCCTCATCTTGCCTCATCTTGCAATATCTTCCCTCATCTTGCCTCATCTTGCTATATCTTGCCTCATCTTGCTATATCTTGCCTCATCTTGCCTCATCTTGCTTCATCATGCTATATCTTGCCTCATCTTCCCTCATCTTGCTTAATCTTGCTATATCTAGCCTCATCTTGCCTCATCTTTCTATTTCCTGCCTCATCTTGCAATATCTTGACTCATTTTGCCTCATCTTGCTATTTCTTGCCTCATATTGCAATATCTTGCCTCATCTTGCCTCATCTTGCTATTTCTTGCTTTATCTTGCCTCATCTTGCTATTTCTTGCCTCATCTTGCCTCATCTTGCCTCATCTTGCTATATCTTGCCTCAACTTGCCTCATATTGCAATATCTTGCCACATCTTGCCTCATCTTGCTATTTCTTGCCTCATCTTGCAATATCTTGCCACATCTTGCTTCTACTTGCTATATTGTGCGTCATCTTGCAATATCTTGCCTCATCTTGCCTCATCTTGCTATTTCTTGCCTCATCTTGCCTCATCTTGCTTAATCTTGCTATATCTTGCCTCATCTTGCTTCCTCTTGCTATATCTTGCCTCATCTTGCAATATCTTGCCTCATCTTGCCTCATCTTGCTATTTCTTGTCTCATTTTGAAATATCTTGACTCATTTTGCCTCATCTTACTATTTCTTGTCTCATCTTGCAATATCTTGCCTCATCTTGCCTCATCTTGCTATATCTTGCCTCATCTTGCTTCTTCTTGCTATATCTCGCCTCATCTTGTTATATCTTGCCTCATCTTGCCTCATCTTGCTATTTCTTGCCTCATCTTGCAATATCTTGCCTCATCTTGCTTCTTCTTGATATATCTTGCCTCATCTTGCCTCATCTTGCAATATCTTGCCTCATCTTGCTTTATCTTGCTATTTCTTGCCTCATCTTGCAGTATCTTGCCTCATCTTGCCTCATCTTGCTTCATCATGCTATATCTTGCCTCATCTTCCCTCATCTTGCTTAATCTTGCTATATCTAGCCTCATCTTGCCTCATCTTTCTATTTCCTGCCTCATCTTGCAATATCTTGACTCATTTTGCCTCATCTTGCTATTTCTTGCCTCATATTGCAATATCCTGCCTCATCTTGCCTCATCTTGCTATTTCTTGCTTTATCTTGCCTCATCTTGCTATATCTTGCCTCATCTTGCCTCATCTTGCCTCATCTTGCTATATCTTGCCTCAACTTGCCTCATATTGCAATATCTTGCCTCATCTTGCCTCATCTTGCTATTTCTTGCCTCATCTTGCAATATCTTGCCACATCTTGCTTCTTCTTGCTATATCGTGCGTCATCTTGCAATATCTTGCCTCATCTTGCCTCATCTTGCTATTTCTTGCCTCATCTTGCCTTATCTTGCTTAATCTTGCTATATCTTGCCTCATCTTGCTTCTTCTAGCTATATCTTGCCTCATCTTACAATATCTTGCCTCATCTTGCTTAATCTTGCTACGTCTTGCCTCATCTTACCTAATCTTGCCTAATCTTGCCTCATCTTGCTATATCTTGCCTCATCTTGCCTCATCTTGCTATTTCTTGTCTCATTTTGCAATATCTTCACTCATTTTGCCTCATCTTGCTATTTCTTGTCTCATCTTGCAATATCTTGCCTCATCTTGCTATTTCTTGACTCATCTTGCCTCATTTGCTATTTCTTGCCTCATCTAGCCTCATCTTGCAATATCTTGTCTCATCTTGCCTCATCTGGCTATTTCTTGCCTCATCTTGCAATATCTTGCTTCATCTTGCTATATCTTGCCTCATCTTGCTTCTTCTTGCTATATCTCGCTTCATCTTGCTATATCTTGCCTCATCTTGCCTCATCTTGCTATTTCTTGCCTCATCTTGCCTCATCTTGCCTCATCTTGCAATATCGTGCCTCATCTGCTTTATCTTGCTATTTCTTGCCTCATCTTGCTTCGTCTTGGTATATCTTGACTCATTTTGCCTCATCTTGCTATTTCTTGTCTCATCTTGCAATATCTTGCCTCATCTTGCTTCATCTTGCTATATCTTGCCTCATCTTGCTTCTTCTTGCTATATCTCGCCTCATCTTGCAATATCTTGCCTCATCTTGCCTCATCTTGCTATTTCTTGCCTCATCTTGCAATATCTTGCCTCATCTTGCTTCTTCTTGCTATATCTTGCCTCATCTTGCAATATCTTGCCTCATCTTGCCTCATCTTGCCTCATCTTGCCTCATCTTGCAATATCTTGCCTCATCTTGCTTTATCTTGCTATTTCTTGCCTCATCTTGCAGTATCTTGCCTCATCTTGCCTCATCTTGCTTCATCATGCTATATCTTGCCTCATCTTCTCTCATCTTGCTTAATCTTGCTATATCTAGCCTCATCTTGCCTCATCTCTCTATTTCCTGCCTCATCTTGCAATATCTTGACTCATTTTGCCTCATCTTGCTATTTCTTGCCTCATATTGCAATATCTTGCCTCATCTTGCCTCATCTTGCTATTTCTTGCTTTATCTTGCCTCATCTTGCTATTTCTTGCCTCATCTTGCCTCATCTTGCCTCATCTTGCTATATCTTGCCTCAACTTGCCTCATATTGCAATATCTTGCCTCATCTTGCCTCATCTTGCTATTTCTTGCCTCATCTTGCAATATCTTGCCACATCTTGCTTCTTCTTGCTATATCGTGCGTCATCTTGCAATATCTTGCCTCATCTTGCCTCATCTTGCTATTTCTTGCCTCATCTTGCCTCATCTTGCTTAATCTTGCTATATCTTGCCTCATCTTGCTTCTTCTAGCTATATCTTGCCTCATCTTACAATATCTTGCCTCATCTTGCTTAATCTTGCTACGTCTTGCCTCATCTTACCTAATCTTGCCTAATCTTGCCTCGTCTTGCTATATCTTGCCTCATCTTGCCTCATCTTGCTATTTCTTGTCTCATTTCGCAATATCTTCACTCATTTTGCCTCATCTTGCTATTTCTTGTCTCATCTTGCAATATCTTGCCTCATCTTGCTATTTCTTGCCTCATCTTGCCTCATTTGCTATTTCTTGCCTCATCTTGCCTCATCTTGCAATATCTTGTCTCATCTTGCCTCATCTGGCTATTTCTTGCCTCATCTTGCAATATCTTGCTTCATCTTGCTATATCTTGCCTCATCTTGCTTCTTCTTGCTATATCTCGCCTCAGCTTGCTATATCTTGCCTCATCTTGCCTCATCTTGCTATTTCTTGCCTCATCTTGCAATATCTTGCCTCATCTTGCAATATCTTGCCTCATCTTGCCTCATCTTGCCTCATCTTGCAATATCTTGCCTCATCTTGCTTCTTCTTGCTATTTCTTGCCTCATCTTGCTTCGTCTTGGTATATCTTGCCTCATCTTGCAATATCTTGCCTCATCTTGCCTCATCTTGCTATTTCTTGCCTCATCTTGCTTCTTCTTGCTATATCTTGCCTCATCTTGCTTCTTCTTGCTTTATCTTGCCTCATCTTGCAATATCTTGCCTCATCTTGCAATATCTTGCTATTTCTTGCCTCATCTTGCAATATCTTGCCTCATCTTGCTTCTTCTTGCTATGTCTTGCCTTATCTTGCAATATCTTGCCTCAACTTACCTCATCTTGCTATTTCTTGCCTCATCTTGCTTCTTCTTGCTATATCTTACCTCATCTTGCAATATCTTGCCTCATCTTGCCTCATCTTGCTTAATCTTGCTATATCTTGCCTCATCTTACCTAATCTTGCCTCATCTTGCCTCATCTTGCTACTTCTTGCCTCATCTTTCAATATCTTGCCTCATCTTGCTATATCTTGCTTCATCTTGCTATATCTTGCCTCATCTTGCTATATCTTGCTTCATCTTGCTATATCTTGCCTCATCTTGCCTCATCTTGCTTCATCATGCTATATCTTGCCTCATCTTCCCTCATCTTGCTTAATCTTGCTATATCTAGCCTCATCTTGCCTCATCTTTCTATTTCCTGCCTCATCTTGCAATATCTTGACTCATTTTGCCTCATCTTGCTATTTCTTGCCTCATATTGCAATATCCTGCCTCATCTTGCCTCATCTTGCTATTTATTGCTTTATCTTGCCTCATCTTGCTATTTCTTGCCTCATCTTGCCTCATCTTGCCTCATCTTGCTATATCTTGCCTCAACTTGCCTCATATTGCAATATCTTGCCTCATCTTGCCTCATCTTGCTATTTCTTGCCTCATCTTGCCTATTCTTGCTTAATCTTGCTATATCTTGCCTCATCTTGCTTCTTCTTGCTATATCTTGCCTCATCTTGCAATATCTTGCCTCATCTTGCCTCATCTTGCTATTTCTTGCCTCATCTTGCAATATCTTGCTTCATCTTGCTATATCTTGCCTCATCTTGCTTCTTCTTGCTATATCTCGCCTCATCTTGCAATATCTTGCCTCATCTTGCCTCATCTTGCTATTTCTTCCCTCATCTTGCAATATCTTGCCTCATCTTGCTTCTTCTTGCTATATCTTGCCTCATCTTGCAATATCTTGCCTCATCTTGTCTCATCTTGCCTCATCTTGCCTCATTTTGCAATATCTTGCCTCATCTTTCTATATCTTGCCTCATCTTGCCTCATCTTGCTTCATCATGCTATATCTTGCCTCATCTTCTCTCATCTTGCTTAATCTTGCTATATCTAGCCTCATCTTGCCTCATCTTTCTATTTCCTGCCTCATCTTGCAATATCTTGACTCATTTTGCCTCATCTTGCTATTTCTTGCCTCATATTGCAATATCTTGCCTCATCTTGCCTCATCTTGCTATTTCTTGCTTTATCTTGCCTCATCTTGCTATTTCTTGCCTCATCTTGCCTCATCTTGCCTCATCTTGCCTCATCTTTCTATTTCCTGCCTCATCTTGCAATATCTTGCCACATCTTGCCTCATCTTGCTATTTCTTGCCTCATCTTGCAATATCTTGCCACATCTTGCTTCTACTTGCTTTATCGTGCGTCATCTTGCAATATCTTGCCTCATCTTGCCTCATCTTGCTATTTCTTGTCTCATTTTGCAATATCTTCACTCATTTTGCCTCATCTTGCTATTTCTTGTCTCATCTTACAATATCTTGCCTCATCTGGCTATTTCTTGCCTCATCATGCCTCATTTGCTATTTCTTGCCTCATCTTGCCTCATCTTGCAATATCTTGCCTCATCTTGCCTCATCTTGCTATTTCTTGCCTCATCTTGCAATATCTTGCTTCATCTTGCTATATCTTGCCTCATCTTGCTTCTTCTTGCTATATCTCGCCTCATCTTGCAATATCTTTCCTCATCTTGCCTCATCTTGCTATTTCTTGCCTCATCTTGCTATATCTTGCCTCATCTTGCTTCTTCTTGCTATATCTTGCCTCATCTTGCAATATCTGCCTCATCTGCCTCACCTTGCCTCATCTTGCCTCATCTTGCAATATCTTGCCTCATCTTGCTTTATCTTGCTATTTCTTGCCACATCTTGCTTCGTCTTGCTATATCTTACCTCATCTTGAAATATCTTGCCTCAACTTGCCTCATCTTGCTATTTCTTGCCTGATCTTGCTTCTTCTTTCTATATCTTGCCTCATCTTGCTATTTCTTGCTTTATCTTGCCTCATCTTGCTATTTCTTGCCTCATCTTGCCTCATCTTGCCTCATCTTGCCTCATCTTGCTATTTCCTGCCTCATATTTGCAATATTTGCACATCTTGCCTCATCTTGCTATTTCTTGCCTCATCTTGCAATATCTTGCCACATCTTGCAATTGCTTCTACTTGCTATATCGTGCGTCATCTTGCAATATCTTGCCTCATCTTGCCTAATCTTGCTATTTCTTGCCTCATCTTGCCTATTCTTGCTTAATCTTGCTATATCTTGCCTCATCTTGCTATTTCTTGCTATATCTTGCCTCATCTTGCCTCATCTTGCTATTTCTTGTCTCATTTTGCAATATCTTGACTCATTTTGCCTCATCTTGCTATTTCTTGTCTCATCTTGCAATATCTTGCCTCATCTTGCCTCATCTTGCTATTTCTTGCCTCATCTTGCCTCATTTGCTATTCTTGCCTCATCTTGCTTCATCCTGCAATATCTTGTCTCATCTTGCCTCATCTTGCTATTTCTTGCCTTATCTTGCATTATCTTGCTTCATCTTGCTATATCTTGCCTCATCTTGCTTCTTCTTGCTATATCTCACCTCATCTTGCAATATCTTGCCTCATCTTGCCTCATCTTGCTATTTCTTGCCTCATCTTGCAATATCTTGCCTCATCTTGCTTCTTCTTGCTATATCTTGCCTCATCTTGCAATATCTTGCCTCATCTTGCCTCATCTTGCTTCATCATGCTATATCTTGCCTCATCTTCCCTAATCTTGCTTAATCTTGCTATATCTAGCCTCATCTTGCCTCATCTTTCTATTTCCTGCCTCATCTTGCAATATCTTGACTCATTTTGCCTCATCTTGCTATTTCTTGCCTAATATTGCAATATCTTGCCTCATCTTGCTTCATCTTGCTATTTCTTGCTTTATCTTGCCTCATCTTGCCTCATCTTGCCTCATCTTGCTATATCTTGCCTCAACTTGCCTCATATTGCAATATCTTGCCTCATCTTGCCTCATCTTGCTTTTTCTTGCCTCATCTTGCAATATCTTGCCACATCTTGCTTCTTCTTGCTATATCGTGCGTCATTTTGCAATATCTTGCCTCATCTTGCCTCATCTTGCTATTTCTTGCCTCTTCTTGCCTCATCTTGCCTCATCTTGCTATATCTTGCCTCATCTTGCTTCTTCTAGCTATATCTTGCCTCATCTTGCAATATCTTGCCTCATCTTGCTTAATCTTGCTACGTCTTGCCTCATCTTACCTAATCTTGCCTAATCTTGCCTCATCTTGCTATATCTTGCCTAATCTTGCCTCATCTTGCTATTTCTTGTCTCATTTCGCAATATCTTCACTCATTTTGCCTCATCTTGCTATTTCTTGCCTCATCTTGCCTCATTTGCTATTTCTTGCCTCATCTTGCCTCATCTTGCAATATCTTGTCTCATCTTGCCTCATCTTGCTATTTCTTGCCTCATCTTGCAATATCTTGCTTCATCTTGCTATATCTTGCCTCATCTTGCTTCATCTTGCTATATCTCGCCTCATCTTGCTATATCTTGCCTCATCTTGCCTCATCTTGCTATTTCTTGCCTCATCTTGCAATATCATGCCTCATCTTGCTTCTTCTTGCTATATCTTGCCTCATCTTGCAATATCTTGCCTCATCTTGCCTCATCTTGCCTCATCTTGCCTCATCTTGCAATGTCTTGCCTTATCTTGCTTTATCTTGCTATATCTTGCCTCATCTTGCAATATCTTGCCTCATCTTGCCTCATCTTGCTATTTCTTGCTTCATCTTGCTTCGTCTTGCAATATCTTGCCTTATCTTGCCATATCTTGCTATTTCTATCCTCATCTTGCAATATCTTGCCTCATCTTGCTTCTTCTTGCTATGTCTTCCTTATCTTGCAATATCTTGCCTCATCTTGCCTCATCTTGCTATTTCTTGCCTCATCTTGCTTCTTCTTGCTATATCTTACCTCATCTTGCAATATCTTGCCTCATCTTGCCTCATCTTGCTATTTCTTGCCTCATGTACTTCTTGCTATATCTTGCCTCATCTTGCAATATCTTGCCTCATCTTGCCTCATCTTGCTTCTTCTTGCTATATCTTGCCTCATTTTGCAATATCTTGCCTCATCTTACCTCATCTTGCTATTTCTTGCCTCATCTTGTAATATCTTGCCTCATCTTGCTATATTTTGCCTCATCTTGCAATATCTTGCTATTTCTTGCCTCATCTTGCAATATCTTGCCTCATCTTGCCTCATCTTGCTATTTCTTGCCTCATCTTGCAATATCTTGCCTCATCTTGCCTCATCTTGCTATTTCTTGCCTCATGTTGCCTCATCTTGCTATTTCTTGCCTCATCTTGCTTCTTCTTGCTATATATTGCCTCATCTAGCAATATCTTGCCTCATCTTGCCTCATCTTGCTATTTCTTGCCTCATCTTGCTTCTTGCTATATCTTGCCTCATCTTGCAATATCTTGCCTCATCTTGCCTCATCTTGCTTCTTCTCGCTATATCTTGCCTCATCTTGCAATATCTTGCCTCATCTTGCCTCATCTTGCTATTTCTTTCCTCATCTTGCTTCGTCTTGCTATATCTTGCCTCATCTTACAATTTCTTGCCTCATCTTGCCTCATCTTGCTATTACTTGCCTCATCTCTTGCTTCTTCTTGCTATATCTTGCCTCATCTTGCCTCATCTTGCTATATCTTGCCTCATCTTGCAATATCTTTCCTCATCTTGCCTTATCTTGCTATTTCTTGCCTCATCTTGCAATATCTTGCCTCATCTTGCTTCTTCTTGCTATGTCTTGCCTTATCTTGCAATATCTTGCCTCATCTTGCCTCATCTTGCTATTTCTTGCCTCATCTGGTATCATCTTGCTTAATCTTGCTATATCTTGCCTCATCTTGCTTCTTCTTGCTATATCTTACCTCATCTTGCAATATCTTGCCTCATCTTGCCTCATCTTTCTATTTCTTGCCTCATCTAGCCTCATCTTGCTTAATCTTGCTATATCTTGCCTCATCTTACCTAATCTTGCCTCATCTGGCCTCATCTTGCTATTTCTTGCCTCATCTTTGCAATATCTTGCCTCATCTTGCTATATCTGGCCTCATCTTGCTATATCTTGCCTCATCTTGCTATATCTTGCCTCATCTTGCAGTATCTTGCCTCATCTTGCCTCATCTTGCTTCATCATGCTATATCTTGCCTCATCTTCCCTCATCTTGCTTAATCTTGCTATATCTAGCCTCATCTTGCCTCATTTTTCTTTTTCCTGCCTCATCTTGCAATATCTTGCCTCATTTTGCCTCATCTTGCTATTTCTTGCCTCATATTGCAATATCTTGCCTCATCTTGCCTCATCTTGCTATTTCTTGCTTTATCTTGCCTCATCTTGCTATATCTTGCCTCAACTTGCCTCATATTGCAATATCTTGCCACATCTTGCCTCATCTTGCTATTTCTTGCCTCATCTTGCAATATCTTGCCACATCTTGCTTCTTCTTGCTATATCGTGCGTCATCTTGCAATATCTTGCCTCATCTTGCCTCATCTTGCTATTTCTTGCCTCATCTTGCCTATTCTTGCTTAATCTTGCTATATCTTGCCTCATCTTGCTTCTTCTTGCTATATCTTGCCTCATCTTGCAATATCTTGCCTCATCTTGCTATTTCTTGCCTCTGCTTGCCTCATCTTGCTTAATCTTGCTATATCTTGCCTCATCTTACCTAATCTTGCCTAATCTTGCCTCATCTTGCTATATCTTGCCTCATCTTGCCTCATCTTGCTATTTCTTGTCTCATTTTGCAATATCTTCACTCATTTTGCCTCATCTTGCTATTTCTTGTCTCATCTTGCAATATCTTGCCTCATCTTGCTATTTCTTGCCTCATCTTGCCTCATTTGCTATTTCTTGCCTCATCTTGCCTCATCTTGCAATATCTTGTCTCATCTTGCCTCATCTTGCTATTTCTTGCCTCATCTTGCAATATCTTGCTTCATCTTGCTATATCTTGCCTCTTCTTGCTTCTTCTTGCTATATCTCGCCTCATCTTGCAATATCTTTCCTCATCTTGCCTCATCTTGCTATTTCTTGCCTCATCTTGCAATATATTGCCTCATCTTGCTTCTTCTTGCAATATCTTGCCTCATCTTGCAATATCTTGCCTCATCTTGCCTCATCTTGCCTCATCTTGCCTCATCTTGCCTCATCTTGCAATATCTTGCCTCATCTTACTTTATCTTGCTATTTCTTGCCTCATCTTGCAGTATCTTGCCTCATCTTGCCTCATCTTGCTTCATCATGCTATATCTTGCCTCATCTTCCCTCATCTTGCTTAATCTTGCTATATCTAGCCTCATCTTGCCTCATCTTTCTATTTCCTGCCTCATCTTGCAATATCTTGCCTCATTTTGCCTCATCTTGCTATTTCTTGCCTCATATTGCAATATCTTGCCTCATCTTTCTATTTCTTGCCTCATCTTGCCTATTCTTGCTTAATCTTGCTATATCTTGCCTCATCTTGCTTCTTCTTGCTATATCTTGCCTCATCTTGCAATATCTTGCCTCATCTTGCTATTTCTTGCCTCTGCTTGCCTCATCTTGCTTAATCTTGCTATATCTTGCCTCATCTTACCTAATCTTGCCTAATCTTGCCTCATCTTGCTATATCTTGCCTCATCTTGCCTCATCTTGCTATTTCTTGTCTCATTTTGCAATATCTTCACTCATTTTGCCTCATCTTGCTATTTCTTGTCTCATCTTGCAATATCTTGCCTCATCTTGCTATTTCTTGCCTCATCTTGCCTCATTTGCTATTTCTTGCCTCATCTTGCCTCATCTTGCAATATCTTGTCTCATCTTGCCTCATCTTGCTATTTCTTGCCTCATCTTGCAATATCTTGCTTCATCTTGCTATATCTTGCCTCTTCTTGCTTCTTCTTGCTATATCTCGCCTCATCTTGCAATATCTTTCCTCATCTTGCCTCATCTTGCTATTTCTTGCCTCATCTTGCAATATCTTGCCTCATCTTGCTTCTTCTTGCAATATCTTGCCTCATCTTGCAATATCTTGCCTCATCTTGCCTCATCTTGCCTCATCTTGCCTCATCTTGCCTCATCTTGCAATATCTTGCCTCATCTTACTTTATCTTGCTATTTCTTGCCTCATCTTGCAGTATCTTGCCTCATCTTGCCTCATCTTGCTTCATCATGCTATATCTTGCCTCATCTTCCCTCATCTTGCTTAATCTTGCTATATCTAGCCTCATCTTGCCTCATCTTTCTATTTCCTGCCTCATCTTGCAATATCTTGCCTCATTTTGCCTCATCTTGCTATTTCTTGCCTCATATTGCAATATCTTGCCTCATCTTGCTATTTCTTGCTTTATCTTGCCTCATCTTGCTATTTCTTGCCTCATCTTGCCTCATCCTGCATCATCTTGCTATATCTTGCCTCAACTTGCCTCATATTGCAATATCTTGCCTCATCTTGCCTCATCTTGCTATTTCTTGCCTCATCTTGCAATATCTTGCCACATCTTGCTTCTTCTTGCTATATCGTGCGTCATCTTGCAATATCTTGCCTCTTCTTGCCTCATCTTGCTATTTCTTGCCTCATCTTGCCTCATCTTGCTTAATCTTGCTATATCTTGCCTCATCTTGCTTCCTCTTGCTATATCTTGCCTCATCTTGCTATTTCTTGCCTCATCTTGCCTCATCTTGCTTAATCTTGCTATGTCTTGCCTCATCTTACCTAATCTTGCCTAATCTTGCCTCATCTTGCTATATCTTGCCTCATCTTGCCTCATCTTGCTATTTCTTGTCTCATTTTGCAATATCTTGACTCATTTTGCCTCATCTTGCTATTTCTTGTCTCATTTTGCAATATCTTGCCTCATCTTGCCTCATCTTGCTATTTCTTGCCTCATCTTGCCTCATTTGCTATTTCTTGCCTCATCTTGCCTCATCTTGCAATATCTTGTCTCATCTTGCTTCATCTTGCTATTTCTTGCCTCATCTTGCAATATCTTGCTTCATCTTGCTATATCTTGCCTCATCTTGCTTCTTCTTGCTATATCTCGCCTCATCTTGCAATATCTTTCCTCATCTTGCCTCATCTTGCTATTTCTTGCCTCATCTTGCAATATCTTGCCTCATCTTGCTTCTTCTTGCTATATCTTGCCTCATCTTGCAATATCTTGCCTCATCTTGCCTCATCTTGCCTCATCTTGCCTCATCTTGCAGTATCTTGCCTCATCTTGCTTTATCTTGCTATTTCTTGCCTCATCTTGCAGTATCTTGCCTCATCTTGCCTCATCTTGCCTCATCTTGCAATATCTTGCCTCATCTTGCTTCATCTTGTTATTTCTTGCCTCATCTTGCAAAATCTTGCCTCATCTTTCTTCATCTTGGTTTATCTCGTCTCATCTTTCCTCATCTTGCTTTATCTTGCCTCATCTTCCTACATCTTGCTATATCTTTCCTCATCTTGCCTCATCTTGCTTGATCTTGCTTCAATTTGCTATATCTTTCCTCATCTTACCTCATCTTGCTTCATCTTGCTATATCTTGCCTCATCTAGCCTCATCTTGCTATATCTTGCCTCATCTTGCCTCATCTTACTTCATCTTGCTATATCTTGCCTCATCTTGCAATATCTTGCCTCATTTGCCTCATCTTGTTTCTTCTTGCTATATCTTGCCTCATCTTCAAATATTTTGCCTCATCTTGCCTCATCTTTCTATATCCTGCCTCATCTTGCAATATCTTGACTCATTTTGCCTCATCTTGCTATTTCTTGCCTCATCTTGCAATATCTTGCCTTATCTTACCTCATCTTGTTATTTCTTGCCTCATCTTGCCTCATCTTGCTATTTCTTGCCTCATCTTGCTTCTTCTTGCTATACGGTACCCGCAGAAAATATGTTTACATTGCGAAGCGAACTTCGCCAGAAAACTTCGGGCGAACTTTGAACGAAGTTCGGGGCGACTTCGAGCGAAGTTATGGCTAAACTTCGTACGAACTACGGGGACAACTTCGAAAGAACCGTTACTGTTTTGAGTTAACATTGTAGTGCGCTTGTGCTAATCTGAAGAATTTCGCGCCTGCATGAGGAGCAATATTATTATGATCCGAGATTTTGGGAAGAGAGTGCAGAAGGAAGATCCTCAAGTATGCCTGCTCAGCGAAAAGGAAGGAAAGAAGATACAAGTCGAGCGAAAGGTACACGCTGTCTACGTTACCGTGTAAGCTGTTTTGTAATAAAGTAGCAGCAAGTGCATGATAAATTGTAACTTCCAATAACGTTCAGCTATATAATAACCTCTTTAGGATCTCACACGTTGGTATTCTGGGAAGAAGAAGGTTTAACTTCAATACTAAAGGCTTCCCAGGTTGTGGAACCATTGCAGCCTAAGAAAGGTTCCAAGGCAACGATGGTGATAGCGATCTGTCAAACTTGGTCGTTCTTCGAACGAAGTCGAGCCAACTTTGTTGGCGAACTTGGGCTGACGAACTTCGTACAAATTTCTGGGCAATTTCGCACGAACTTCGGTGCAACTTCGAACAAACTTCAATGCAACTTCAAACGAACTTCGGGACAACTTCGAATGACCTTTGGGGCAACTTCGCTCGAACTTAAGACACACTTCGTACGAACTTCCATTCCACTTCAGGCGAACTTTGTACGAAGTACGAGCGAAGTTCACGGAGAAAGAACTTCGTATGGTAACATAATTTTTGCCGCTACCGTATCTTGCCTCATCTTGCTTCTTCTTGCTATATCTTGCCTCATCTTGCTTCTTCTTGCTATATCTTGCCTCATCTTGCAATATATTGCCTCATCTTGCCTCATCTTGCTATTTCTTGCCTCATCTTGCGATATATTGCCTCAGCTTGCTATATCTTGCCTCATCTTGCAATATCTTGCTACGTCTTGCCTCATCTTGCAATATCTTGCCTCATCTTGCCTCATCTTGCTATATCTTGCCTCATCTTGCAATATCTTGCCTCATCTTGCCTAATCTTGTTTCTTCTAGCTATATCTTGCCTCATCTTGCAATATCTTGCCTCATCTTGCTTCTTGCTATATCTTGCCTCATCTTGCAATATCTTGCCTCATCTTGCCTAATCTTGTTTCTTCTAGCTATATCTTGCCTCATCTTGCAATATCTTGCCTCATTTTGCCTCATCTTGCTATTTCTTGCCTCATCTTGTAATATCTTGCCTCAGCTTGCTATTTCTTGCCTCATCTTGCAATATCTTGCTATTTCTTGCCTTATCTTGCAATATCTTGCCTCACCTTGCCTCATCTTGCTATTTCTTGCCTCATCTTGCCTCTTCTTGCTATATCTTGCCTCCTCTTGCAATATCTTGCCTCATCTTGCCTCATCTTGCTACTTCTTGCCTCATCTTCCTTCTTCTTGCTATATCTTGCCTCATCTTGCTTCTTCTTGCTATATCTTGCCTCATCTTGCCTCATCTTGCTATTTCTTGCCTCATC
Organism: Ianthella basta; assembly: GCA_964019415.1. Taxonomy (NCBI): domain Eukaryota; kingdom Metazoa; phylum Porifera; class Demospongiae; order Verongiida; family Ianthellidae; genus Ianthella; species Ianthella basta. Next base: position 1,326,137 of record OZ025873.1, on the reverse strand, counting down.
TTGCAATATCTTGCCTCATCTTGCTTCTTCTTGCTATATCTTGCCTCATCTTGCAATATCTTGCCTCATCTTGCCTCATCTTGCTATTTCTTGCCTCATCTGGCCTCATCTTGCTTCATGTTGCTATATCTTGCCTTCTCTTGCTTCTTGCTATATCTTGCGTCATCTTGCAATATTATGCCTCATCTTACCTCACCTTGCTGTTTCTTGCCTCATCTAGCCTCATCTTGCTTAATCTTACTTTATCTTGCCTCATCTTACCTAATCTTGCCTCATCTTGCCTCATCTTGCTGTTTCTTGCCTCATCTTGCAATATCTTGCCTCATCTTGCTATATCTTGCCTCATCTTACTATTTCTTGCCTCATCTTACCTCATCTTGCTTCATCATGCTATATCTTGCCTCATCTTCCCTCATCTTGCTTCTTCTTCCTATATCTTGCCTCATCTTGGCTCATCTTGCCTCATCTTGCCTCATCTTGCTTCTTCTTGCTATATCTTGCCTCATCTTGCAATATCTTGCCTCATATTGCCTCATCTTGCTATTTCTAGCCTCATCTTGCCTCATCATGCTTCATCTTGCTATATCTTGCCTCACCTTCCCTCATCTTGCTTAATTTTGGTATATCTTGACTCATCTTGCAATATCTTGCCTCATCTTGCCTCATCTAGCTATTTCTTGCCTCATCTTACCTCATCTTGCTATTTCTTGCCTCATCTTCCTTCTTCTTGCTATATCTTGCCTCATCTTGCAATATCTTGCCTCATCTTGCCTAATCTTGTTTCTTCTAGATATATATCTTGCCTCATCTTGCAATATCTTGCCTCATCTTGCTTCTTGCTATATCTTGCCTCATCTTGCCTAATCTTGTTTCTTCTAGCTATATCTTGCCTCATCTTGCAATATCTTGCCTCATTTTGCCTCATCTTGCTATATCTTGCCTCATCTTGCCTAATCTTGTTTCTTCTAGCTATATCTTGCCTCATCTTGCAATATCTTGCCTCATTTTGCCTCATCTTGCTATTTCTTGCCTCATCTTGTAATATCTTGCCTCAGCTTGCTATTTCTTGCCTCATCTTGCAGTATCTTGCTATTTCTTGCCTCATCTTGCAATATCTTGCCTCACCTTGCCTCATCTTGCTATTTCTTGCCTCATCTTGCTTCTTCTTGCTATATCTTGCCTCATCTTGCAATATCTTGCCTCATCTTGCCTCATCTTGCTATTTCTTGCCTCATCTTGCTTCTTCTTGCTATATCTTGCCTCATCTTGCTATATCTTGCCTCATCTTGCTTCTTCTTGCTATATCTTGTCTCATCTTGCAATATCTTGCCTCATATTGCCTCATCTTGCTATTTCTAGCCTCATCTTGCCTCATCATGCTTCATCTTGCTATATCTTGCCTCACCTTCCCTCATCTTGCTTAATTTTGGTATATCTTGACTCATCTTGCAATATCTTGCCTCATCTTGCCTCATCTAGCTATTTCTTGCCTCATCTTACCTCATCTTGCTATTTCTTGCCTCATCTTCCTTCTTCTTGCTATATCTTGCCTCATCTTGCAATATCTTGCCTCATCTTGCCTAATCTTGTTTCTTCTAGATATATATCTTGCCTCATCTTGCAATATCTTGCCTCATCTTGCTTCTTGCTATATCTTGCCTCATCTTGCCTAATCTTGTTTCTTCTAGCTATATCTTGCCTCATCTTGCAATATCTTGCCTCATTTTGCCTCATCTTGCTATTTCTTGCCTCATCTTGTAATATCTTGCCTCAGCTTGCTATTTCTTGCCTCATCTTGCAGTATCTTGCTATTTCTTGCCTCAGCTTGCTATTTCTTGCCTCATCTTGCAGTATCTTGCTATTTCTTGCCTCATCTTGCAATATCTTGCCTCACCTTGCCTCATCTTGCTATTTCTTGCCTCATCTTGCTTCTTCTTGCTATATCTTGCCTCATCTTGCTTCTTCTTGCTATATCTTGCCTCATCTTGCCTCATCTTGCTATATCTTGCCTCATCTTGCAATATCTTGCCTCATCTTGCTTCTTCTTAACCCGAAATCGTGATGATTCCCTTCCTCCTACTCTCACTCTCGCCCAACCATCTTCATACAGACTCTGAACTGCTACTAACAACTTTCCACTCACACCATAATCTTTCAGAGCCACCCACAGCTTCTCTCTGCTTACACTATCATAGGCTTTCTCCAAATCTATGAATGCTGCATATACCACCTTGTCCTTCTCGATCACCTTCTCAAACACCTGCCTCACAGCTCTGACTCTAGCACCCGCGTCCCTACTCCTACTTGTACTCTTGCTCCTTAAATCTGTTTTTCTACTCTTCAAATCAGTGCTCAATCGTCGTCAATCGGGTGTGAAGCATGGGCATTGCAGGCAAGACATAAAGGAAGAATACAGGCTACACAAATGAGAGTGTTAAGATGGATAGAAGGGGTATCAAGGTTAGAGAGAATAAGGAATGTGGATCTTAGGGGCAGATTGAGGCAGGAGGGAGTTTTGGATCTTGTAAGTAGACGGCAGCAGAAGTGGAAGCAAAGATTAGAGGAGATGAGCAGCAGTAGAGTGACGAAGATAGTGTATGATGGTGAGGTTCCAGGAAAGCGCCCTCGAGGAAGACCTAGAATGAGGTGGACTAATAATTTTGCTTAACTTTATATATTATAAACTGAGTTATGACATTATTTTCTAGAGACTCCTGTTGTATTAGGGCGACCTCCCACATGGGAGATAAAAACCCTCATGTGCATTGATTGATTGATTGATTGAGCTTGCTTCTTCTTGCTATATCTTGCCTCATCTTGCAATATCTTGCCTCATCTTGCCTCATCTTGCTATTTCTTGCCTCATCTTGCCTCATCTTGCTATTTCTTGCCTCATCTGGCCTCATCTTGCTTCATGTTGCTATATCTTGCCTTCTCTTGCTTCTTCTTGCTATATCTTGCGTCATCTTGCAATATTATGCATCATCTTGCCTCACCTTGCTGTTTCTTGCCTCATCTAGCCTCATCTTGCTTAATCTTACTTTATCTTGCCTCATCTTACCTAATCTTGCCTCATCTTGCCTCATCTTACCTAATCTTGCCTCATCTTGCAATATCTTGCCTCATCTTGCTATATCTTGCCTCATCTTGCTTCATCATGCTATATCTTGCCTCATCTTCCCTCATCTTGCTTCTTCTTCCTATATCTTGCCTCATCTTGCAATATCTTGCCTCATGTTGCCTCATCTTGCTTCTTCTTGCTATATCTTGCCTCATCTTGCAATATCTTGCCTCATCTTGCCTCATCTTGCTATTTCTAGCCTCATCTTGCCTCATCATGCTTCATCTTGCTATATCTTGCCTCACCTTCCCTCATCTTGCTTAATCTTGGTATATCTTGCTTCTTCTTGCTATATCTTGCCTCATGTTGCTTCTTCTTGCTAAATCTTGCCTCATCTTGCAATATCTTGCCTCATCTTGCCTCATCTTGCTATTTCTTGCCTCATCTTGCAATATCTTGCCTCATCTTGCCTCATCTTACTATTTCTTGCCTCATCTTGTTTCTTCTTGCTATATCTTGCCTCATCTTGCAATATCTTGCCTCATCTTGCCTCATCTTCCTATTTCTTGCCTCATCTTGCTTCTTGCTATATCTTGCCTCATCTTGCCATATCTTGCCTCATCTGGCCTCATCTTGTTTCTTCTAGCTATATCTTGCCTCATCTTGCCTCATCTTGCTATTTCTTGCCTCATCTTGCAATATCTTGCCTCATCTTGCTTCTTCTTGCTATATCTTGCCTCATCTTGCAATATCTTGCCTCATCTTGCCGCATCTTCCTATTTCTTGCCTCATCTGGCCTCATCTTGCTTCATCTTGCTATATCTTGCCTCATCTTGCTTCTTCTTGCTATATCTTGCCTCATCTTGCAATATCTTGCCTCATCTTGACTCATCTTACTATTTCTTGCCTCATCTTGTTTCTTCTTGCTATATCTTGCCTCATCTTGCAATATCTTGCCTCATCTTGCCTCATCTTCCTATTTCTTGCCTCATCTTGCTTCTTGCTATATCTTGCCTCATCTTGCCATATCTTGCCTCATCTTGCCTCATCTTGTTTCTTCTAGCTATATCTTGCCTCATCTTGCCTCATCTTGCTATTTCTTGCCTCATCTTGCAATATCTTGCCTCATCTTGCTTCTTCTTGCTATATCTTGCCTCATCTTGCAATATTTTGCCTCATCTTGCCTCATCTTCCTATTTCTTGCCTCATCTGGCCTCATCTTGCTTCATCTTGCTATATCTTGCCTCATCTTGCTTCTTCTTGCTATATCTTGCCTCATCTTGCTTCTTCTTGCTATATCTTGCCTCATCTGGCCTCACCTTGCTTCATCTAGCTTTATCTTGCCTCATCTTGCTTCTTCTTGCTATATCTTGCCTCATCTTGCAATATTTTGCCTCATCTTGCCTCATCTTGCTGTTTCTTGCCTCATCTAGCCTCATCTTGCTTAATCTTGCTATATCTTGCCTCATCTTACCTAATCTTGCCTCATCTTGCCTCATCGTGCTATTTCTTGCCTCATCTTTGCAATATCTTGCCTCATCTTGCTATATCTTGCCTCATCTTGCTATTTCTAGCCTCATCTTGCCTCATCTTGCTTCATCTTGCTATATCTTGCCTCATCTTCCCTCATCTTGCTTAATCTTGCTATATCTTGCCTCATCTTGCCTCATCTTTCTATTTCCTGCCTCATCTTGCAATATCTTGACTCATTTTGCCTCATCTTGCTATTTCTAGCCTCATCTTGCAATATCTTGCCTCATCTTGCCTCATCTTGCTATTTCTTGCCTCAACTTGCTTCTTCTTGCTATATCTTGCCTCATCTTGCTTCTTCTTGCTATATCTTGCCTCATCTTACAATATCTTGCCTCATCTTGCCTCATCTTGCTATTTCTTGCCTCATCTTGTAATATCTTGCCTCAGCTTGCTATATCTTGCCTCATCTTGCAACATCTTGCCTCATCTTGCCTCAGCTTGTTTCTTCTTGCTATATCTTGCCTCATCTTACAATATCTTGCCTCATCTTGCCTCATCTTGCTATTTCTTGCCTCATCTTGTAATATCTTGCCTCAGCTTGCTATATCTTGCCTCATCTTGCAATATCTTGCTCTTTCTTGCCTCATCTTGCAATATCTTGCCTCACCTTTCCTCATCTTGCTATTTCTTGCCTCATCTTGCCTCTTCTTGCTATATCTTGCCTCATCTTGCAATATCTTGCCTCATCTTGCCTCATCTTGCTATATCTTACCTCATCTTGCCTCATCTTGCTTCTTCTTGCTATATCTTGCCTCATCTTGCAATATCTTGCCTCATCTTGCCTCATCTTGCTATTTCTTGCCTCATCTTGCAATATCTTGCCTCATCTTGCATCTTCTTGCTATATCTTGCCTCATCTTGCAATATCTTGCCTCATCTTGCCTCATCTTGCTATTTCTTGCCTCATCTGGCCTCATCTTGCTTCATCTTGCTGTATCTTGCCTTATCTTGCTTCTTCTTGCTATATCTTGCGTCATCTTGCAATATTTTGCCTCATCTTGCCTCATCTTGCTGCTTCTTGCCTCATCTAGCCTCATCTTGCTTAATCTTGCTATATCTTGCCTCATCTTACCTAATCTTGCCTCATCTAGCCTCATCTTGCTATTTCTTGCCTCATCTTGCAGTATCTTGCCTCATCTTGCTATATCTTGCCTCATCTTGCTATATCTTGGCTCATCTTGCTATATCTTGGCTCATCTAGCTATTTCTTGCCTCATCTTGCCTCATCTTGCAATATCTTGCCTCATCTTGCCTCATCTTGCTATTTCTTGCCTCATCTTGCAATATTTTGCCTCATCTTGCCTCATCTTGCTATTTCGTGCCCCATCTTGCCTCATCTTGCTATTTCTTGCCTCATCTTGCAATATTTTGCCTCATCGTGCCGCATCTTGCTATTTCTTGCCTCATCTTCCCTCATCTTGCTTTATCTTGCTATATCTTTCCTCATCTTGCCTCATCTTACTTTATCTTGCTATATCTTGCCTCACATGCATCTTGCCTCATTTTGCTGTATCTTGCCTCATCTTGCTTCATCTTGCTATATCTTGCTACATCTTGCTACATCTTGCTATATCTTGCCATATCTTGCCTCATCTTGCTTCTTCTTGCTATATCTTGCCTCATCTTGCAATATCTTGCCTCATCTTGCCTCATCTTCCTATTTCTTGCCTCATCTGGCCTCATCTTGCTTCATCTTGCTATATCTTGCCTCATCTTGCTTCTTCTTGCTATATCTTGCCTCATCTTGCTTCTTCTTGCTATATCTTGCCTCATCTGGCCTCACCTTGCTTCATCTTGCTTTATCTTGCCTCATCTTGCTTCTTCTTGCTATATCTTGCCTCATCTTGCAATATTTTGCCTCATCTTGCCTCATCTTGCTGTTTCTTGCCTCATCTAGCCTCATCTTGCTTAATCTTGCTATATCTTGCCTCATCTTACCTAATCTTGCCTCATCTTGCCTCATCTTGCTATTTCTTGCCTCATCTTTGCAATATCTTGCCTCATCTTGCTATATCTTGCCTCATCTTGCTATTTCTAGCCTCATCTTGCCTCATCTTGCTTCATCTTGCTATATCTTGCCTCATCTTCCCTCATCTTGCTTAATCTTGCTATATCTTGCCTCATCTTGCCTCATCTTTCTATTTCCTGCCTCATCTTGCAATATCTTGACTCATTTTGCCTCATCTTGCTATTTCTAGCCTCATCTTGCAATATCTTGCCTCATCTTGCCTCATCTTGCTATTTCTTGCCTCATCTTGCTTCTTCTTGCTATATCTTGCCTCATCTTGCTTCTTCTTGCTATATCTTGCCTCATCTTACAATATCTTGCCTCATCTTGCCTCATCTTGCTATTTCTTGCCTCATCTTGTAATATCTTGCCTCAGCTTGCTATATCTTGCCTCATCTTGCAATATCTTGCTATTTCTTGCCTCATCTTGCAATATCTTGCCTCATCTTGCCTCATCTTGCTGTTTCTTTCCTCATCTTGCTTCTTCTTGCTATATCTTGCCTCATCTTGCAATATCTTGCCTCATCTTGCCTCATCTTGCTATTTCTTGCCTCATCTTGCTTCTTGCTATATCTTGCCTCATCTTGCAACATCTTGCCTCATCTTGCCTCAGCTTGTTTCTTCTAGCTATATCTTGCCTCATCTTGCAATATCTTGCCTCATCTTGCCTCATCTTGCTATTTCTTACCTCATCTTGTAATATCTTGCCTCAGCTTGCTATATCTTGCCTCATCTTGCAATATCTTGCTCTTTCTTGCCTCATCTTGCAATATCTTGCCTCACCTTTCCTCATCTTGCTATTTCTTGCCTCATCTTGCCTCTTCTTGCTATATCTTGCCTCATCTTGCAATATCTTGCCTCATCTTGCCTCATCTTGCTATTTCTTGCCTCATCTTGCTTCTTCTTGCTATATCTTGCCTCATCTTGCTTCTTCTTGCTATATCTTGCCTCATCTTGCAATATCTTGCTTCATCTTGCCTCATCTTGCTATTTCTTGCCTCATCTTGCAATATCTTGCCTCATCTTGCATCTTCTTGCTATATCTTGCCTCATCTTGCAATATCTTGCCTCATCTTGCCTCATCTTGCTATTCTTGCCTCATCTGGCCTCATCTTGCTTCATCTTGCTGTATCTTGCCTTATCTTGCTTCTTCTTGCTACATCTTGCGTCATCTTGCAATATTTTGCCTCATCTTGCCTCATCTTGCTGCTTCTTGCCTCATCTAGCCTCATCTTGCTTAATCCTGCTATATCTTGCCTCATCTTACCTAATCTTGCCTCATCTAGCCTCATCTTGCTATTTCTTGCCTCATCTTGCAGTATCTTGCCTCATCTTGCTATATCTTGCCTCATCTTGCTATATCTTGGCTCATCTTGCCTCATCTTGCCTCATCTAGCTATTTCTTGCCTCATCTTGCCTCATCTTGCAATATCTTGCCTCATCTTGCCTCATCTTGCTATTTCTTGCCTCATCTTGCAATATTTTGCCTCATCTTGCCTCATCTTGCTATTTCGTGCCCCATCTTGCCTCATCTTGCTATTTCTTGCCTCATCTTGCAATATTTTGCCTCATCGTGCCGCATCTCACTATTTCTTGCCTCATCTTCCCTCATCTTGCTTTATCTTGCTATATCTTTCCTCATCTTGCCTCATCTTACTTTATCTTGCTATATCTTGCCTCACATGCATCTTGCCTCATTTTGCTTCATATTGCTATATCTTGCCTCATCTTGCCTCATTTTGCTGTATCTTGCCTCATCTTGCTTCATCTTGCTTCATCTTGCTATATCTTGCTACATCTTGCTACATCTTGCTATATCTTGCCATATCTTGCCTCATCTTGCTTCATTTTGCTATATCTTGCCTCATCTTGCTTCATCTTGCTATATCTTGCCTCATCTTGCTATATCTTGCCTCATCTTGCCTCATCTTGCTATATCTTACCTCATCTTGCCTCATCTTGCTATATCTTGCCTCATCTTGCTTCATCTTGCTATATCTTATACCTCATCTTGCCTCATGCATCTTGCTATTTCTTGTGTCATCTTGCAATATTTTGCCTCATCCTGCTTCATCTTGCTGTTTCTTGCTTCATCTTGCAATATCTTGCATCAACTTGCTTCATCTTGTTATATCTTGCCTCATCTTGCTTCATCTTGCTATTTCTTGCCTCATCTTGCAATATCTTACCTCATCTTTCTTCATCTTTCTATATCTTGCATCAACTTGCCTCATCTTTCAATATCTTACCTCATCTAACCTCATCTTGCCTCATCTTGCTATTTCTTGCCTCATCTTGAAATATTTTGCCTCATCTTGCCTTATCTTACTATTTCTTGCCTCATCTTGCCTCATCTTGCTTAATCTTGCTATATCTTGCCTCATCTTGCAATATCTGGCCTCATCTTGCCTCATCTTGCTATTTCTTGCCTCATCTTGCAATATCTTGCCTCATCTTGCTATTTCTTGCCTCATCTTGCAATATCTTGCCTCATCTTGCTTCATCTTGCTATATCTTCCCTCATCTTGCTGCTTCTTGCTACGTCTTGCCTCATCTTGCAATATCTTGACTCATTTTACCTCATCTTGCCTCATCTTGCAATATCTTACCTCATCTTGCCTCATCTTGCTATTTCTTGCCTCATCTTGCAATATCTTGCCTCATCTTGCCTCATCTTGCTTCTTCTTGCTATATCTTGCCTGTTCTTGCAATATCTTACCTCATCTTGCCTCATCTTGCTATATCTTGCCTCATCTTGCTTCATCTTGCTATTTCTTGCCTCATCTTTCTTCATCTTGCTATATCTTGCCTCATTTTGCCTCATCGTACCTCATCTTGCCTCTTCTTGCCTCATCTTGGTATTTCTTGCCTCATCTTGCAATATCTTGCCTCATCTTGCTTCATCTTGCTATATCTTGCCTCATCTTGCTTCTTCTTGCTATACCTTGTCTCATCTTGCAATATCTTGCCTCATCTTACCCCATCTTGCTATTTCTTGCCTCATCTTGCAATATTTTGCCTCATCTTGCCTCATCTTGCTATTTCTTGCCTCATCTTGCCTCATCTTGCTATTTCTTGCCTCATCTTGCAATATCTTGCCTCATCTTGCCTCATCTTGCTATTTCTTGCCTCATCTTGCAATATCTTGCCTCATCTTGCCTCATCTTGCTTCTTCTTGCTATATCTTGCCTCTTCTTACAATATCTTACCTCATCTTGCCTCATCTTGCTATATCTTGCCTCATCTTGCTTCATCTTGCTATTTCTTGTCTCATCTTGCTTCATCTTGCAATATCTTGCCTCATCTTGCCTCATCGTACCTCATCTTGCCTCTTCTTGCCTCATCTTGGCATTTCTTGCCTCATCTTGCAATATCTTGCCTCATCTTCCTTCATCTTGCTATATCTTGCCTCATCTTGCTTCTTCTTGCGACACCTTGTCTCATCTTGCAATATCTTGCCTCATCTTGCCCCATCTTGCTATTTCTTGCCTCATCTTGCAATATTTTGCCTCATCTTGCCTCATCTTGCTATTTCTTGCCTCATCTTGCCTCATCTTGCTATTTCTTGCCTCATCTTGCAATATCTTGCCTCATCTTGCCTCATCTTGCCTCATCTTGCTATTTCTTGCCTCATCTTGCAATATTTTGCCTCATCTTGCCTCATTTTGCTATTTCTTGCCTCATCTTCCCTCATCTTGCTTCATCTTGCTATATCTTTCCTCATCTTGCCTCATCTTGCGTCATCTTGCAATATCTTGCCCCATCTTGCCTCATTTTGCTTCATATTGCTATATCTTGCCTCATCTTGCCTCATTTTGCTATATCTTGCCTCATCTTGCTTCATCTTGCTACATCTCGCTATATCTTGCCATATCTTGCCTCATCTTGCTATATCTCTCCTCATATTTCATCATCTTGCTATATCTTGCCTCATCTTGCTTCATCTTGCTATATCTTGCCTCATCTTGCAATATCTTGCCTCATCTTGCCTCATCTTGCTATAACTTACCTCATCTTGCCTCATCTTGCTAGATCTTGCCTCATCTTGTCTCACCTTGCTTCATCTTACTATATCTTATACCTCATCTTGCCTCATGCATCTTGCTATTTCTTGTGTCATCTTGCAATATTCTGCCTCATCCTGTTTCATCTTGCTGTTTCTTGACTCATCGTGCAATATTTTGCCTCATCTTGCAATATCTTGCATCAACTTGCTTCATCTTGTTATATCTTGCCACATCTTGCTTCATCTTGCTATTTTTCGCCTCATCTTGCAATATCTTACCTCATCTTTCTTCATCTTGCAGTATCTTGCCTCATCTTACCTAATCTTGCTATATCTTGCCTCATCTTGCAATATCTTACCTCATCTAACCTCATCTTGCCAAATCTTTCATCATCTTGCCTTATCTTGCCAAATCTTTCCTCATCTTGCCTCATCTTATCTCGTCTTGCTTCATCTTCTCTCATCTTACCTAATCTTGCCTCATCTCGTCTCGTTTTACTTCATCTCGTTTCATCTTGCTTCATCTTGTCTCATCTTGCCTCATCTTGCTTAATCTTGCCTCAGCTCGCCTCATCTTGTCTCGTCTTGCTTCATCTTGCCTCATCTTGCCTCATCTTGTCTCGTCTTGCTTCATCTTGCCTCATCTTGCCTCATCTTGCCTCATTTTGTCCCGTCCTTCTTCACCTCATCTCATCTTGCCTCATCTTGTCTCATCTTGCCTCATCTTACCTCATCTTGCTTCATCTTGCCTCATCTTGCCTCATCTTGTCTTGTCTTGCTTCATCTTGCCTCATCTTGCCTCATCTTGTCTCGTCTTGCTTCATCTTGCCTCATCTTGCCTCATCTTGCCTCATTTAGTCCCGTCCTTCTTCACCTTATCTCATCTTGCCTCATCTTGTCTCATCTTGCCTCATCTTACCTCATCTTGCTTCATCTTGCCTCATCTTGCCTCATCTTGTCTTGTCTTGCTTCATCTTGCCTCATCTTGCCTCATCTTGCCTCATTTTGTCCCGTCCTTCTTCACCTTATCTCATCTTGCCTCATCTTGTCTCATCTTGCCTCATCTTACCTCCTCTTGCCTCATCTTGCCTCATGTTGCGTCATCTTCCCTCATCTTGCTTCATCTTACCTCATCTTGCTTCATCTTGCCTCATCTTGTCTCGTCTTGCTTCATCTTGTCTCATCTTGCCTCATCTTGTCTCGTCTTGATTCATCTTGTCTCATCTAGCCTCATCATGTCTCGTCTTGTCTCGTCTTGCCTCATCATGCATCATCTTGTCTCATCTTGCCTCATCTTGTCTCATCTTGCCTCATCTTGCCTCGTCATGCCTCATCTTGCCTCATCTTGTCTCGTCTTGCTTCATCTTGCCTCATCTTGCCTCATCTTGCCTCATCTTTCCTCATCTGGTCTGGTCTTGTCTCATATTGCCTCATCTTGTCTCGTCTTGTATCATCTTGCCTGACCTTGCCTCATCTTGTCTCATTTTGCCTCATATTGTCTCATCTTCCCTCATCTTGCCTCATCTTGTCTCGTCTTGCTTCATCTTGCCTCATCTTGCCTCATTTTGTCTCGTCCTTCTTCACCTTATCTCATCTTGCCTCATCTTGTCTCATCTTGCCTCATCTTACCTCATCTTGCCTCATCTTGCTTCATCTTACCTCACCTTGTCTCGTCTTGCTTCATCTTGTCTCATCTTGCCTCATCTTGTCTCATCTTGCCTCATCTTGTCTCATCTTGCCTCATCTCATCTCGTCTTGCCTCAACTGGTCTCGTCATGCCTCATCTTGCCTCATCTTGTCTCGTCTTGATACATATTATCTCATCTTTTCTCATCTTGCCTCATCTTGCCTCATCTCTTCTCATCTTGTCTCATCTTGCCTCATGTTGTCTCATCTTGCATCATCTTGTCTCATCTTGCCTCATCTTGCCTCATCTTGTCTCATCTTGTCTCATCTTGTCTCATCTTGCCTCATCTTTCCTCATCTTGCCTCATCTTGTCTCATCTTGCCTCATCTTGTCTCGTCTTTCCTCATCTTGCCTCATCTCGTCTCGTCTTGTCTTATCTTGCCTCGTCTTGTCTTGTCTTGCCTCATTTTGTCTCATCTCTCTTCATCTGGTCTCATCTTGCCTCATCATGTCTCGTCTTGTCTCATCTTGCCTCATCTTGTCTCGTCTTGCTTCATCTTGTCTCATCTTGCTTCATCTTGTCTCATCTTGCCAAATCTTGTCTCATCTTGCCAAATCTTTCATCACCTTGCCTTATCTTGCCAAATCTTTCCTCATCTTGCCTCATCTTATCTCGTCTTGCTTCATCTTCTCTCATCTTGCCTGATGTTGCCTCATCTTGCTTCATCTTGCCTCATCTTGTCTCGTCTTGCTTCATCTTCTCTCATCTTACCTCATCTCATCTCGTCTTGCCTCATCTTGTCTCGTCATGCCTCATCTTGCCTCATCTTGTCTCGTCTTGATTCATATTGTCTCATCTTCCCTCATCTTGCCTCATCTTGCCTCATCTCTTCTCATCTTGCCACATCTTGCCTCATGTTGCCTCATCTTTCCAAATCTTTCCTGATCTTGCCTCATCTTGCCTCATCTTGCCAAATCTTTCCTCCTCTTTCCTCATCTATTCTCATCTTTCCAAATCTTGTCTCATTTTGCCAAACCTTTCCTCATCTAGCCTCATCTTGCCTCATCTTGACTTGTCTCACTTCATCTTGTCTCATCTTGCCGCATCTTGCCTCATCTTGCCTCATCTTGTCTCATCTTGCCTCATCTCTCTTCATCTTGTCTCGTCTTGCATCATCTTGTCTCATCTTGCCTCATCTTGCCTCATCTTGTCTCATCTTGTCTCATCTTGTCTCATCTTGCCTCATCTTTCCTCATCTTGCCTCATCTTGTCTCATCTTGCCTCATCTTGTCTCGTCTTTCCTCATCTTGCCTCATCTCGTCTCATCTTGTCTTATCTTGCCTCGTCTTGTCTTGTCTTGCCTCATTTTGTCTCGTCTCTCTTCATCTGGTCTCATCTTGCCTCATCATGTCTCGTCTTGTGTCATCTTGCCTCATCTTGTCTCGTCTTACTTCATCTTGTCTCATCTTGCTTCATCTTCTCTCATCTTGCCTGATGTTGCCTCATCTTACTTCATCTTACCTCATCTCTCCTCATCTTGTCTCGTCTTGCATCATCTTGTCTCATCTTGCCTCATCTTGCCTCATCTTGTCTCATCTTGTCTCATCTTGTCTAATCTTGCCTCATCTTTCCTCATCTTGCCTCATCTTGTCTCATCTTGCCTCATCTTGTCTCGTCTTTCCTCATCTTGCCTCATCTCGTCTCATCTTGTCTTATCTTGCCTCGTCTTGTCTTGTCTTGCCTCATTTTGTCTCGTCTTGCTTCATCTGGTCTCATCTTGCCTCATCATGTCTCGTCTTGTGTCATCTTGCCTCATCTTGTCTCGTCTTACTTCATCTTGTCTCATCTTGCTTCATCTTCTCTCATCTTGCCTGATGTTGCCTCATCTTACTTCATCTTACCTCATCTCTCCTCATCTTGTCTCGTCTTGCTTCATCTTCTCTCATCTTGCCTCATCTTGCCTCATCTTGTCTCATCTTGTCTCATCTTGTCTCATCTTGCCTCATCTTTCCTCATCTTGCCTCATCTTGTCTCATCTTGCCTCATCTTGTCTTGTCTTTCCTCATCTTGCCTCATCTCGTCTCGTCTTGTCTTATCTTGCCTCGTCTTGTCTTGTCTTGCCTAATTTTGTCTCGTCTTGCTTCATCTGGTCTCATCTTGCCTCATCATGTCTCGTCTTGTCTCATCTTGCCTCATCTTGTCTCGTCTTGCTTCATCTTGTCTCATCTTGCTTCATCTTGCCTCATCTTATCTCGTCTTGCTTCATCTTCTCTCATCTTGCCTGATGTTGCCTCATCTTACTTCATCTTACCTCATCTCTCTTCATCTTGTCTCGTCTTGCTTCATCTTGTCTCATCTTGCCTCATCTTGCCTCATCTTGTGTCCTCTTGCTTCATCTAGTCTAATCTTGCCTCATCTCACCTCATCTTACCTCATCTTGTCTCATCTTGCCTCATCTTGTCTCGTCTTGCCTCATCTTGCCTCATCTTGTCTCGTCTTGTCTCATCTTGCCTCGTCTTGTCTTGTCTTGCCTCATCTTGTCTCGACTTGCTTCATATGGTCTCATCTTGCCTCATCTTGTCTCATGTTGTCTTATCTTGCCTCATCTTGTCTCGTCTTGCTTCATCTTCTCTCATCTTGCCTCATGTTGCCTCATCTTACCTAATCTTGCCTCATCTTGTCTCATCTTACTTCATCTCGTCTCATCTTGCCTCATCTTGTCTCATCTTGCCTCATCTTGTCTTGTCTTGTCTCATCTTGCTTCATCTTCTCTCATCTTGCCTCATGTTGCCTCATCTTACCTAATTTTGCCTCATCTTGTCTCGTCTTACTTCATCTCGTCTCATCTTGCCTCATCTTGTCTCATCTTGCCTCATCTTGCTTCATCTTGCCTCATCTTGCCTCATCTTGCCTCATCTTGTCTCATCTTGTCTTGTCTTGTCTCATCTTGCCTCATCTGGTCTCGTCTTGCCTCATCTTGCCTCATCTTGTCTTGTCTTGTCTCATCTTGCCTCATCTTGTCTCATCTTGTCTCATCTTACCTTTTCTTGTCTCATCTTGCCTCATCTTGCCTCATCTTATCTCATCTTGCCTCATCTTGTCTCATCTTTTCTCATCTTGCCTCATCTTGTCTCGTCTTGTCTCATCTTGCCTCATCTTGCCTCATCTTGCCTCATCTTGTCTCATCTTGCCTTTTCTTGTCTCATCTTGCCTGATCTTGCCTCATCTTATCTCATCTTGCCTCATCTTGTCTCATCTTTTCTCATCTTGACTCATCTTGTCTCATCTTGCCTCATCTTGCCTCATCTTGCCTCATCTGGTCTCATCTTGTCTCATCTTACCTTTTCTTGTCTCATCTTGCCTGATCTTGCCTCATCTTGTCTCATCTTGCCTCATCTTGTCTCATCTTTTCTCATCTTGCCTCATCTTGTCTCATCTTGTCTCATCTTGCCTCATCTTGCCTCATCTTGCCTCATTTTGTCTCATCTTGCCAAATCTTTCCTCATCTTGCCTCATCTTGCCAAATCTTGTCTCATCTTGTCTCATCTTGCCTCATCTTGCTTCATCTTGTCTCATCTCTCCTCAACTTGTCTCATCTTGCCTTTTCTTGTCTCATCTTGCCTCATCTTATCTCATCTTGCCTCATCTTGTCTCATCTTTTCTCATCTTGCCTCATCTTGTCTCGTCTTGTCTCATCTTGCCTCATCTTGCCTCATCTTGCCTCATCTGGTCTCATCTTGCCAAATCTTTTCTCATCTTGACTTTTCTTGTCTCATCTTGCCTCATCTTGCCTCATCTTATCTCATCTTGCCTCATCTTGTCTCATCTTTTCTCATCTTGCCTTTTCTTGTCTCATCTTTTCTCATCTTGCCTCATCTACGGTACGTGGTGTCCCCATAGCACACTGCCCATTTAATATATGGTGTCCCCCTAGGACACTGCCCATTTAATACGTAGCTTCCCCACTAGCAAACTACCCATTTAATACGTGGTGTCCCCCTAGAATACTGCCCATTTAATACATAGTGTCCCCCTAGCACACTGCCCATGCATGTGTGTGTGTGTGTGTGTGTGTGTGTGTGTGTGTGTGTGTGTGTGTGTGTGTGTGTGTGTGTGTGTGTGTGTGTGTGTGTGTGTGTGTGTGTGTGTGTGTGTGTGTGTGTGTGTGTGTGTGTGTGTGTGTGTGTGTGTGTGTGTGTGTGTGTGTGTGTGTGTGTGTGTGTGTGTGTGTGCATGCCGACCTCTACTACAGTAGTGCATAAAGCACTTCATCACTGATTTTAACTAAGTACTCTTTATTTACAATTGAAGCACTTAACAAAATAGTTTTAGATGCTGTCAACCAATTACATAGCACTACACTGTCTACACTCACAAACATGCATTAACTGTTCGCTCGTGTGTGGGGTATGTACACTATGTATACTCTAGTTTGTTCTGTGGTGAAACTGAAACCAGCAATGTCTCAAGCTCGCGGGGGAGGGGATGTGTCGGCTTATTTCACGACTTAGGTTCCTGCAGTGTAGCCAGGTAGTCGTAGTCATAGTTTCGTGTTGGCAAACAGATCCGAAAGGTGGAATGGAGGGGGCGAGCGCCATTTGGACGCGTGGGCGTGTCCAAAGCCAGCACTGAGCGAACATGGCTGACGGAGAAGGTGTGTGCCCTCTCTTCGACGCGGAAGTTCTTAGCAAAATTGACTGCTCTTCTCTCGATTGTTTCCAACGGCACGGCCTCAGTGTATCCAGTCCTGGCGATGGGCTGAGGATGAGACCTCTAGAACGCTCGGACTTCGCGAAAGGCTACAAAGAACTGATGTCTCAACTGACTGTCGTGGGTGACCTCACGCAGGAGATGTTCGAGGATCAGTTTGACGAGATGCGAAGCTGTCCAGGAACGTATTACGTTGTTGTGATAGAGGTGAGTGCCACGATATCCTCTATATGTGTGAGACACAATAGCCCGGCCCTCCTAGCTAGAGTAGCGTTGTGCGTCCCAGTTCTGAAAGAGGTCTTAGGGTTTAAGTAGTTACTGTCTTGTGGCTACATGCTGTGAGGACTGCGCCTCAGAGGTCCACGTTCACGTATTCTTAGCATGTGGAAGGACGTTCTATGCTACACGTGTGTGTGTGTGTGTGTGTGTGTGTGTGTGTGTGTGTGTGTGTGCGTGTGTGTGTGTGTGTGTGTGTGTGTGTGTGTGTGCCGGTGCGTGTGAGTGTGTGTGTGTGTGTGTGTGTGTGTGTGTGTGTGTGAGCCGGTGCGTGTGTGTGTGTGTGTGTGTGTGTGTGTGTGTGCGTGTGTGTGTGTGTGTGTGTGTGTGTGTGTGCCGGTGCGTGTGAGTGTGTGTGTGTGTGTGTGTGTGTGTGTGTGTGTGTGTGTGTGTGTGTGTGTGAGCCGGTGCGTGTGTGTGTGTGTGTGTGTGTGTGTGTGTGTGTGTGTGTGTGTGTGTGTGTGTGTGTGTGTGTGTCGGTATTAACAGTATTCCTCCTCCCACACAGGACACCACTGTGGGAAGGACTGTCTGTTCGGCGACCTTACTAGTGGAGAAGAAGTTCATCCACTGTGCTGCCTTGAGAGGGAGGATAGAAGATGTTGTTGTTGACGACGAGTACAGAGGGAGGCACCTCGGGGGTCTGCTTCTTGAGACGCTAATCACCTTGAGCAAGCAAATTGGCTGCTACAAGATATCCCTTGACTGCAAGCAGGAGGTGTCTGCCTTCTACAAGAAGTTTGGCTTCACGGATGAATCCATTTTGTTTCTTGTGCAAAGATTCAAATCTTGAATATTACAGGACTAATTATAATGTGGATATGCATAAAATATAATCATTTGTAAATAGTTATTTATTATGCAATGCCACAGGTTTGATCGATTAATTTTCATTTCCCTCTCACAACTATGTGGCCATTATTGTGTCTAATATAATATAAATACATTAATTTTAATATTGTTACAACAGCATAGCCACATCTATGAATATAATTCAGTCAAATGCGATCATGCAATTGGTGAGCAATACTGCAGCTTAGTAAGGTGGGAGCGGGACGTTTCAACCTAAGGGGTCTTTGTCAACTGCTTACAGTGATCAAGCCCCTTGGGTCAAAACGTCCCCCTCCCACCTTACTAAGCTGCAGTATTGCTCACCAATTACATGATTGACTGACGTTGCAGCTATGAGCCTCTATCACATCAATATAATTCAGTGCCACAACATCAATGCTGCAAAAATATAATATTAAGATTAAAAGTTGAGTATGTAAGACAAGGAATGTGTGTGTGTGTATTGTTTAAAAATGAATGTTGAAACAATAAAAACGTTAATTGACGCAAATTGGACGAGAAATGATACAAAATACACAACCAGTACAAATGCATTAATTGCACACACGTGTAGTGCATGTATTACAGTTCAGTAGTAATCATGTGTCGTGGTGGGGGAGCTGGTGCCGATTGCTTCCTTCTCCTATTGCCTATAAATTTGCCGACAAATCCTGAATGTTTTGTTTCTGACTGATTGAACACGCTTGAATGGGGGCCTTGGCCCTCTGACTTAGTGCGGCTTCGTGCCTTAGGGGTGTCTACTGCTGTGTCCTGCGGAGACAGCTCTTGGGTGTCTGTATCGGACATTGCCGGCAGCAGAACAGTTGGTATTACGGATTCAGCACGAACCATGTTGTTTGGCTTCTTCTTCGTAGTGTTGTCCTTTACATCATCCACCAGCATTGAGGAGGCTCGTACAATCACCTTCTTCCTTGTACCAGGAGTGCCATAGATTGAGGTAGGTGGGGCCGGATCAACACGGTCACTTATTACCAATTTGCGTAACTGACTCAGCTCCGGAGTAGTTGCTTTCCCAAAGCCATCCACAGGAGATATTTTGTGCACTGGGCTGTTTTGAGTGCGCTGTGCAGAAGATCTCTTTGTGTCTTCTTCATTGCCATTGAAAGCAAATCCAGTGATTGGTTTGTTCGTCACAGGGGAAGCAATAGATGCAGGAGGGAGAGGCGAGTGCATTAAATATGTCTCCTCGGCAAGCACAGTAGACATCGAAGATGCAGCATTTGCCTCAGCTGCATCCTCGTCTTCCTGACCATTGACTAGAATCCTGTCTAGAAAATCAAATGCCCTGAGGGCTTCCTCCTCTTCTGCTCCATACCGGTGATAGCCACCCTGTGAAGCAAAGTCCAAGACTGACTTTCTTGTCCGGTGATCAGGCATTTTGATCTGCTTTCGTTGTCTGATTTGGGCTAGGTTCTTTCGAACAGCATCAAACAGAACTTGGTCATCATGGAGACGGAGGAGACGAAAGTCAAGTAGTCCCTCTTGCGCATCCACCTCTGCCTGCTGCTCATCAGTCTCAAGCAAGTCATCCACATAGGCCAGACGGTCCTAAGGACATAGACGAGAATAGACACATACACACACACTGAAAGCAGCTAGTTTTTGTATTCTTGCACCAGTCTATGCTTCGCCTCTTATCCATGTATCTATCCTGTAGGCACTTGCAGAATGCATGAGGCAGGGGAAGTGATGTCTGGGATGTAAGTCTAACCTAGCTGTACACACAATGGTGTGACACATTCTTTGGCTATTGCTATAGTCACTCCCTTCTGATTCAATTCCATATGAGGCAGTTTTTAGGTGTACAAAATTGCCACATGTATGCTGCAAAATGGATATTTGTGAAATACCCACCCACAGTAATTAGAGTATATATGGTATGCTACACTCCTTCCATACCCTGTATACATACCTCAATGTTCCTTGATGTTCTCCTTGAACTGCCAGCGTCCTCATCGAAAGTAGGCCACCCACCATCATCACTCTCCTCTGATTGGTCAGCAAAGCTCCACACGTCCAACTGCTCAGTTGGAATGGACTGGATGTCAGACGCCGCATCCGTTGCTGCATCATTTGGGCGATAACTCTTCATCATGTCTAGCAGGTCCTCTGCCTTCTGGAAGGGATTGGATTGTTCCAACATCTGGACAAAGTTTGGTATGGATGTTATTGAAACTGCTGGGCTGAGGGCTCCTGAACGAATCTGTGGGAATAGAGACATGTATAGTGCCTATTCATTGAAGTAGTGGAGAGGGAGGAGGCGGGGAGGGGCTTTGGCACACCCTCTTTAAAAAGGAGATAGCAGGATGTATAACTGTCCAAACAGTATATAGTTTGATGACAAGCCTGGGGGGACATACATACATATTCTGGCCACTAGACCCAACTTTTCATTTTCACTTGGGAGTGGAAGAAACTTCTCTTCCCCTTTCCCTGAGTGATAATGAGAAGTAGGGTATGGCCCCCAATATTCGCAGTCCCACCAACACACACACATATCCTCATACACACCTGTGCGTGCCATTCACAATGTCATAAAATGATAAGCTCCTGATTGCAGTGTGGTCTGTGACACATGCACTGTTACCTCTTCTTCCTGCGCCTTCTTCAGCTCCAACACTTCTTCCTTCATGCTGTGCATCCAGTCCATCATCTTGTGGACCTGCCGCTCCGATCGATCCAGATCCACCATCAGCAGCTGCACAAGGCCGGCACATGAACAACCTCATTACACATATGTACACATTAAAGGGATCGCAGTACAGATAACATGGTTGGTGCAGTGAAACGGCACTCGATAGAAGAGTTGGTGAGGAACAAGCACCAGCGCCAACATGCACTGACTAACTGTGAAGATCTGACCTACCCTTTGCTGATGGGCTGCCAGCCTCAACTCATCCAACAGCTGTGTAGAGAGAGAGAACGGAGGCACTCATGGGGTGACATGTGAGTATATATGTGTTCCTATCCCCATGAAGTGGAAGGCCACTGCAACTGAGTGTCAGCGAGAGGATGGAACTGGGGGCACATGCACACACGCCACAGAGAGTGCCACCCATCATGCAACTTGCAGCTGACACGTTCACTGTATCATGAAATGGTAAAATTACAGTACATTCAAACCTACCAACTTGACATAAAACTCAATGAGCCTGTAAAGAGCTCATTGGACAATCATCGGATGATTGTAAAACTGGACAATTAAGATTCCATTATGTAGCCACCAATCTGTGTGCATGTTTAGGGCTTCCTTTGAACATGATAACATGAATGCTGTTATGAGAGTTATGTCATCACTGGAACAATGGGTACCACCCTCTACACATGTCCCCCCCCACTAGTGCAATGGGTACCACCCTCTACACATGCCCCCCCCCCCCCCACTAGTGCAATGGGTACCACCCTCTACACATGTCCCCCCCCCCACTAGTGCAATGGGTACCACCCTCTACACATGCCCCCCCCCACTAGTGCAATGGGTACCACCCCCTACACATGTCCCCCCCCACTAGTGCAATGGGTTCCACCCCCTACACATGTCCCCCCCCACTAGTGCAATGGGTACCACCCTCTACACATGTCCCCCCCCACTAGTGCAATGGGTACCACCCTCTACACATGTCCCCCCCCTCCACTAGTGCAATGGGTACCACCCTCTACACATGCCCCCCCCCCACTAGTGCAATGGGTACCACCCTCTACACATGTCCCCCCCCACTAGTGCACTGGGTACCACCCCCTACACATGTCCCCCCCCCACTAGTGCAATGGGTACCACCCTCTACACATGTCCCCCCCCACTAGTGCACTGGGTACCACCCCCTACACATGTCCCCCCCCACTAGTGCAATGGGTACCACCCTCTACACATGTCCCCCCCCACTAGTGCAATGGGTACCACCCTCTACACATGTCCCCCCCCACTAGTGCAATGGGTACCACCCCCTACACATGCCCCCTCCCCCCACTAGTGCAATGGGTACCACCCCCTACGCATGTCCCCCCCCACTAGTGCAATGGGTACCACCCTCTACACATGTCCCCCCCCACTAGTGCACTGGGTACCACCCCCTACACATGTCCCCCCCCCACTAGTGCAATGGGTACCACCCTCTACACATGTCCCCCCCCCACTAGTGCACTGGGTACCACCCCCTACACATGTCCCCCCCCACTAGTGCAATGGGTACCACCCTCTACACATGTCCCCCCCCACCCCCACTAGTGCAATTGTCTTACCTCCTGCACTTCCCTGTCTCTGTGCAATCTTTCCTCCTCAAAAGCAACCATCAGATTACGGCTCTTGTGCTGTCAGATACAAACATACGGAACCCGTTTGTGCCAGAGCCTAATCAACCTACAAACACCATCTCTCAAAGGTCCTCTGTAGCTCAAGCATATACATATTCGCACATGCACTTGAAAGCCACTTAAACAGTCACACATATTTGTCGGCTCCTTGATGGGGCATGACTACACCACCCCCCACTTGCATACCTGCAGGCGCTTGTTCTCATTCCTCAACTGCAGGAACTCTTGCTCAAGACTTTGAGGGAGTCCCTGCAAGCAAACAAGCACCTCCGCTATGACAGAGGAGAAGGCGATAAAGTGCCAAATGCATTCTTCTCACCGATGCTACCTCCGAAAGCCTTCGCCGCAGGCCTTCTCCGTCATGTTGGAGTCTGCTAATGTACTCATCCTTTTGCTGTGTCAACAGTGAAAGATGGGATGTATATAGTATGTATACAGTATACACTGCACACAACATAACATGCAATATTGCACGAATACAGCATTGAAGCTAACCTTGGTCTGAAACAGGAGGTCCCTGATGAAGGTCTGCTGGTCCCTAATTTTCCATTTTAGCCTGACAAAAGAGTGATAATTGAAATGAGCTACCGCTGCAGTTACAGCAACACCTCTGCAGTCATGCACACAAGCACAGGCTATCGCACTTTCCAGGACATTTCTACCGTGAAATGTTTCATTAGCTAAATATGTACACAATTGTCTTGCATGCAGCCGATAAAAACGTTCCTGGCCTAAATGTTGGACTATAATTGTGTGTACATGCTTGTCAATACTTTGACAGCTAATCACAAAACAGCATGCTAGTAAATATCTAGCAAATAATTAGATGAGCAATACTGCAGCTTGAAGAAAGGAGGGTCGCAGGACATTTCGGCTTGAGAGCCTTTGTCAACTGCTTATTATATCTACAATCGCAGCTATGAGCCTCTACCGAATCATAGTAGATATCTACACTATAGAACTGAGATAACGTAGTTACGGCCTGAATGCCACCCCATAGGGAGTGAGCTCTCTGGAGCTACACAACGTGTGCTGTGCAATACCAAAGCACAGTGACATGTACGCGTGTTGTGACTGCACCTCCCCACACACCAGCTGCAATGATTATGAGACTATTGGTGACACATTCCTGTGCACTAACATACTTGTCAATTGACTGTCTGTCCATAGCATCCTTGTCTTCCAGCCTACACACACACACACACACACACACACACAGACAGTGGAGGAGAAGGCAGAATGGCACTCACACTACGTATCTTTCTAGAGTCATCATTATGTGAAATCATTCTAGAGTAACGGGTTTCAGAGGAGATGCGCAAGATGCTAAGAGGCGTGAAGATGCCTTCACTACAGTGAGCTAGGGGCAAGCTGAGCCTTGCACAGAGCCCTCGGGTCAGTTCACCTTCTGAATCTCCTTGTAAGCTCCCTTACAGATTTCTCAGCCGCATGTCTGCGCCTCTGCTCTCGCTCCAGCTCAGACTGCAACCTGGCACACTCCTAGAGGGGAAGGATGGCCAATAGCTCATGTACAGTACAAACACAAAGTGAATGGTGTCGCTACACATGCTACTCCTGGTGGCCTTACGTTGGGGGTGAAATCATTATAGTTAGTGTATCCCACGCTGTAGCCTCTCTGGCCGGCAGGAGAGTCAGCTCTGCACGTCAAAGAACAATAAACACACCACTAACATCACAAAGCATGTAAATGCATACAATTGGTACAACAGGAGTATACAATACATGGGTGGGGTCTGAGTCTCTTGTGATATTACACTATAGTCAATTTTTCTATTCTGTTATAATTATTACTTTTATGTTTGAACAAATATACATGGAATGTAAGACAGTTATGTCACTATTTCTTATCTAATACAATGATACCAATTACAGAAAGTACAGCTACCTTAAGAAAATGTCCGCAATCTAAGGCCTACAAAAAGGAACATAGGCACTCAGTCAAATACAAACCAAGTCCGAATCAGCAGCTCTCGTGGAGTGCCACACAGTGACAAGCACTGCTGCTGCGCTACCTCACTGTACGCTACTGCAACTTGCTGGACCAGGTAGGTGTACAACAGTGGGTCCCCTGACTGTGTTCTAAGGCGATAGCCCAAGTCTTTGAAGAAGGCTGCAGCTTTTGGGCCAAACATACCACTGCTCTATCGGTTTCATCGGTCAATTATTCAGTTAATCTACCTGACAGTTGACAAAGGACTACATGACTGTAGTGTTCAATCCTAATTCATTCTTGCTGAACAAATCTGAGACTCGGTAGTTCCCAATTGCAATGCTTGCCTCACTGCGTAGCCTAGCAACGAGCCACTACTTTATTAATTAATCTCCTATGCACCTGTCCTTTAAGCTCTACGGACGTTAATGGGTTGGTAGTCCATACCCGGCACTGGTACCAGAGTGGAACACATGGCATTATACATAAATGCAGTGTAGAATGTATCTATATAAAATCTCTAGATTGTAGTCTGTCTACATTAAATTTTATATATAATTATACTGTAAGTATGTGTATGAATCCGTACTAAATTGTGCAAGTGATTCTGGGTTCTGGTATAATTAACCTCTATTACCCAATCGAATCATTGACATATCTGTTATCATGTGAGTATAAGATAAATCAATCGTGGTCATTTACAGACAGTTTTGTAATACGATTTGAACACCATGCTCAGTCTTCCTCATCCACCTCCGCCTGCACAACACATGCATTCAATTTACTCCACAAAGGTATCCTGGTCTCATATCTTGAGTGTGTCAGCTGTGTCTATCTATAGGTATGGGCCACAGATGTGAAAGGAGTCGTGACAAATTGCCTGACAACACCTCTACAGGAATGCAACATCACCCTCTTTGAAGGACATACAGAGTGGACACTCCCCAGTAGACGACACGTCTCATTGTGGTATAGGGTTGCAGATACTACAAGAAAGGCTTTCTTCCCTGTGCCTCTCTTGTGAGTTCTATGCCCAGCCAACTCCCTCAGACTCTCTCTCTCTCTCTCTCCTGGTATAAATGTGGCTTCTGGTGTCTGCACTAACCTCATTGGAATCAGTCCTTCTGAGCGTCTTCTGGGCGAGGGCTTGGCCATGCTGCTAATCAGTAATTGCCTTAAAGTGCACGAGAGCAGATGGTACGAGAAGAAATGCAGCAATACACAATGTTACAGTGTGAGGCGTATGCAGTGCGTGGTGCAGGTATTCCCAGCTCAAGCAGTGCCGTGGCACAGGACTGCTGGACACAGCTGTTCGCACATCCGCAACGTTAACGCGGCGGAGAGGTCTAGAAGCGCTTAATGACTCGTTCAGCGAGTCATACATTTAGCGCAAGTCTGTCGCAAGCTAATCATGTTAAGGCGAGCACGAACTAGCTACAAGACACATGGATGCGACACCGCTACTGAGCTAGTGTAGGGGCGCACGGCATGATGAAAGTTACAACAGACCACACCGGCTCACGACAGCCAGTATAACTAAATACGTGTACACAAAGACACCCACAAAAGGCACCTTACTCCTCATTACCTGATTCCTTATACATGCAAGAAGCGCGCGGACAGGTCTTGCTACGGAGAAGCCTATCCCGGTGCTGGTGCTATATTCCTCAGTCTTCGCGCCGGTGAGCGTTCCATTCCCTCCCCGGCATGGCTGAACACCCAGGGGCAGTACTTATCGAGGGGGAGGACGGCTACGCCTACGCGCAGACAGCAACGTGTGGAATGCGGGTGCACGCGCGCACGCACATTTGTGGGATGGAATAATATTTTTTACAATTACAGTAAACTGTCTCCAAAACGATGTACATTCACTGATGGCCATGGCCTAGTTCCTTTACCGGTGGGACAGACATGAGCTCACAGAGCTCTCCCAGCCTGTAAGAGGAATAAAATACCAGAAAGAAATACATCAGTTGAAACAATTAACCACAAACACACACATGCAGGGTATGTGGACTATGCCCATTGCCAGACAGCCAATGGGATGTCAAAAACATATCATCTGTGTATCCATGGCAACAGGTGAAACTAGTCTGCAGTGGCATATGATGGACTTGGTGTGAGAAAGACGGTGTGAGACACTGTCTTGCAAGTGGCAATGCATACCATGAAACTGGTGGATGAGGTGCTACCAAACATACCCCTTGGCCCGCAAGAGATCCAGGAAATTACTGAATTGTTGAAATGAGGTCTCAACGGCTTCAAGAACATCATCGTCCAGACCAGGAGACGAGGACAAAGCTTCAATCTGTAGTCAACGACATAGACATTCCCCAGAGAAGTGAAAATACTGGGGACATTCCTGTCAGAGGAGAAATCCTTCACTGCACACACACACACACACACACACACACACACACACACACACACACACACACACACACACACACACACACACACACACACACACAGGTAAGCATGCTCAACCAACAGCAGCATGTTAAGGAAGGGAAAGGATGCAGCCACTTGCAAGCATCAGTTTAAGGTGTGCAGAAACACTTGAACACAAAAAGGTGTACCTTTTCATTTAAATCTTCCAAATCTGCTCTCAGGTGCCTGTTACTCAGCTCCAGCTATCCAATGCACAAGATAGAATTCGTGACATGTTTGTAGAGCCCAGTACGTAGCAGCATGCACCAAGCAATCAGCACATGCACACAAGCAGCAACGATCCCCCACTATGAGAGGCAAGGTAAAAAGTCACTAACTCATATTTTGTGTTTAACATAATATTTCTTCCATAGTGTACTCTCCGTGACGGAACAAGGACAGAAACACTAATGTAGCTAGAAAGTTGAAGTGCTTTGGACTATGGCTCCCTCTCTCTCTCTCTCTCTCTCTTGCTTCTGTTCAAAGTGCACGGTGTCTACCATAGCCCTTGTGGGTCCTTGGCAGTCCTCAAGCTGACACAATCCCTGAACATGTACCCCTGGTATGTTTAACTCCTCCACATTACATCTGGACTACAAGGCAATCGTTCCACGTGCTCAGTTATGGACGGGGTGAAAGGTGACACGTGCACCACTTCTTGTCCATGCCTCCAGGTTTACACTACATACGCACCCACTGGAATTTGTTCCTGCTACATAAGCCATGTTGGTAACATTCCACAGTATACAAATTAGAAAATAGATCTGTCATTACTCCCAAAAGGGTATGTATACCAGCCTGTTATTGGATGCTTGTAGTGCTGCTCTAGTGGTCAAAGTGATTGACCACTGAAATGGACAGGAACTGGCAATCTCTCTTTGAGTGGGATGAAGGTTTGGTGCCTAACAACCTGTCAAACTGCCCTACCATCCCTATGACACCCGTGTCACTGCACAGATGCAGCCAGTAAGTGACTACCATTAGTTCAGTGGGCGTACGTACCTCAATAGCACGCTCCTCTGCTTGCCTTCTGGCTCTACTCTCTTCATGGAGTCTCATCTTACACAACTCTAGCTCCTTCAGTAGGTCCTGTCGTGCATTGGGGGCGGGAAGAAACACACAATAGCACAAGACCACAGCACAGCTGTGGGTACCTTTAGATGGTTATGTACATGGACACCCAAGGGCATTATGGCACATACAACCCCAAGTCATACGGGTGAGTGCATATATACATCATAATGCATATGTGCCCGTATCTTAACCATTATATTGTCATTTGCACACTTCACATAATCGCTTGTTGCAACACTGTTGTGACACTGCCACTGTCTTACCCCTTGGCTATTGCTCACTTACATCATACGTGGGTGCCTCTTCGCCAGGTCCCCTCTCCATAGTGGTGCGTTGCCACTGTACACCCTTAACTGGTGAGCCCAAAGGAGTACTGGTGCATATTGAGGAGCTCGTCCCTTGGGACGACACCCTATCACTGGACACTTTACAGGAGTACATCTTTCTGTGAGGCAGCAGTGCAGTGGTGGGAGAGTACAGTACTGTACGTCATTGTACAGTGGGTGCGTGCATGTGTAAACACTGTGAGGTGTGTTATCTATGTGCACATGGCTGCATTGAAGCTTCAAGCATTTCTGCTTTCAGTCCTTACAATCTTTCGGCTGTTCGTGCAGCTGTTCTCCATGGAATGCCCTTCCCTTTCCGAGCATGACAAGAGTGGGCATGAATAGGGAGTGGCGGCTTTAGCTGTCCTGTCCGAGAAGGTGCTTTCTTCTTCTGTGGCTTGGCAATCACTGGTGGTTGGTATATTCTCCTAACCTCCTCCTCTTCGACTGGCAGCCACATGTACCTACACACAGACACACACACACACACACACACACACACACACACACACACACACACACACACACACACACACACACACACAGACACACACACACACAGTGGACAGACACTGTACAGCTTGGAGTACAACAGGGATAAAGACACTTGTGGCAACCACACAGTGCAGCCCCTCACCTCGAGTCCAGCAAGGAACCACAGCAGGCATTGCTCCTCAGCTGCTCATACAGAGACTCCAATATGTCATCATCTACCAACAGTGGAGGATGACAGAACCACAAAGTGATGTGAGGCAAGCCTCACACATTGACAAGCACACATTGTGGAGGTCTCTCATAGGGAGCATGTAATCCCATACAGTATGGAGATATTCTCACAATACAACATTCCCCTATCCCTTCTGCACTCCCCCCACATCTGGAGTCTCCTCACCATATTCTCACAATACAACATTCCCCTATCCCTTCTGCACCCCCCTCCCCACACATACATCTGGAGTCACCTCACCAATCAGCTCATTTGCTCTGAGGTCCAGTACCACCAGTGAACGGTTAGTGAGCATGACTTCCTGCAAACACACTGCGCCAGACGAGGTCACACCACATGATTGTAAGTCAACCGCTGGCAGGACAGTAGAGAGGGAGAGGGGAGGGATAGCCGGGAAGGCAGGGGAGAGGGGAAGGAGAGCCGGGAAGACAGGGGAGAGGGGAGGGAGAGCCGGGAAGATAGGGGAGAGGAGAGAGAGAGCCGGGAAGACAGGGGAGAGGGGAGGGAGAACCGAGAAAGCAGGGGAGAGGGGAAGGAGAGCCGGGAAGGCAGGGGAGAGGGGAAGGAGAGCCGGGAAGGCAGGAGAGAGGGGAGGGAGAGCCGGGAAGACAGGGGAGAGGAGAGAGAGAGCCGGGAAGACAGGGGAGAGGGGAGGGAGAGCCAGGAAGACAGGGGAGAGAGGAGGGAGAGCCAGGAAGACAGGGGAGAGGTAGACAGAGAGTTAGGTAGGCATAGACAAATACACAAGAGCTTGACCATGCACAAGCAACCACACACTCCTCCCCTTTCTACCCCACACTAGAACCAGTTACTAAAGTGTAGAGCAGAGCAGCTACCTCTGATCCAATGATCGTCCCTCAAGCTGTCCACCAGTTCCCTCACCCCTCTGTCCCCAATGCTGGGGTTGAGGTTGAGGGTCACTCGCCGTAACCCTGGCATCCCATCAAAGCAAGGTCTCTGGTGCCTTAGGCTGTCCTTCCATGCCACACTGTGTCGACTTAAGCAGTGATGCTGTGTGTCAGAACAGTGACAGTGTGTGACATAGTAGTGACAGCATGTGACATGGTAATGACAGCACGAGACACAGTAGTAACAGTAGAATGTGACAATGCAACAACCAATGACAAATAAATGACAACGCAAATTGTAGATAGCAGTGACAAGAAATGACACGGCAATGACATGCTAAACAATTAACGTACGTACCACAACACACAGCATTCCACGGGGAAGGCTATCAGTGAATAGGTCAAACGTGTCATTCATTAGCTAACACATATCAGCTAACTCACCTTTACTAATGCGCCCGCTGCTCGGGCTCCTTCATGTGTTAAGTTGCAAGCGGTGAGATCCAACCACTCCAGTGTCTGGGAGGCCCTCACAGCGTCACAGACCACTACAACACACATGGACACACAGTCGGTGGGCGCTTGTGCAACAACCCCTTGTCAGCAATGATGTCTCACAGAGTTCTCCCCAGAAAATAGTTTAGTGTGCACTGGACTGTTAGTCATGTGAGGACTGGCTAGTGGATGGTGGAGTGTGGGAGAGAGTGTCAGCTTCCTTTGCACAGAACAGTAGGGAGGGTGCATGGAAAGTCTCGTGGGGACAGGGGTACAGGTGAGGAGGACAGGTGAGGGGTACAGGTGGGGGGGACAGGTGAGGGGGACAGGTGAGGGGGACAGGTGGGGGGGACAGGTGAGGGGGACAGGTGAGGGGGACAGGTGAGGGGGACAGGTGAGGGGTACAGGTGGGGGGGACAGGTGAGGGGGACAGGTGAGGGGAACAGGTGAGGGGGACAGGTGAGGGGGACAGGTGAGGGGGACAGGTGAGGGGAACAGGTGAGGGGGACAGGGAGACAGGTGAGGGGGACAGGTGAGGGGGACAGGGGGACAGGTGGGGGGACAGGTGAGGGGACAGGTGAGGGGGACAGGTGAGGGGGACAGGTGAGGGGGACAGGTGAGGGGGACAGGTGAGGGGAACAGGTGAGGGGGACAGGGAGACAGGTGAGGGGGACAGGTGAGGGGGACAGGGGGACAGGTGGGGGGACAGGTGAGGGGACAGGTGAGGGGGACAGGTGAGGGGGACAGGTGAGGGGGACAGGTGAGGGGGACAGGTGAGGGGGACAGGTGAGGGGGACAGGGAGACAGGTGAGGGGGACAGGTGAGGGGGACAGGGGGACAGGTGGGGGGACAGGTGAGGGGACAGGTGAGGGGGACAGGTGAGGGGGACAGGTGAGGGGGACAGGTGAGGACAGGTGGGGGGGACAGGTGGAAGGACAGGTGAGGGAGCCAGGGAGACAGGTGAGGGGGACAGGTGAGGGGGACAGGTGGGGGGGACAGGTGGAAGGACAGGTGAGGGAGCCAGGGAGACAGGTGAGGGGGACAGGGGGACAGGTGGGGGGACAGGTGAGGGGACAGGTGAGGGGGACAGGTGAGGGGGACAGGGGGACAGGTGGGGGGACAGGTGAGGGGGACAGGTGAGGGGACAGGTGGGGGGGACAGGTGGGGGGGACAAGTGGGGGGACAGGTGAGGGGGACAGGTGGGGGGACAGGTGAGTGGGACAGGTGAGGGGACAGGTGGGGGGAACAGGTGAGGGAGACAGGTGAGGGGGACAGGTGAGGGGGACAAGTGGGGGGACAGGTGGGGGGACAGGTGGGGGGAACAGGTGAGGGGGACAGGTGAGGGGGACAGGTGAGGGGGACAAGTGGGGGGACAGGTGGGGGGAACAGGTGAGGGGGACAGGTGAGGGGACAGGTGGGGGGACAGGTGAGGGGAACAGGTGGGGGGACAGGTGGGGGGAACAGGTGAGGGAGACAGGTGAGGGGGACAGGTGAAGGGGGACAGGTGAGGGGAACAGGTGAGGGGGACAGGTGAGGGGGACAGGTGAGGGGACAGGTGAGGAGATTGCCACAGTCACAATGTTGCAAGAACATGGCTGCATATAAACATGGTGGCATTTCAACCCACATACATTTTGCTCCACTGTCTCCCACTGGTGACCCCTTGAAGGACAGAACAACAATGGTACTGTTCTTTAACAAACCCTACAGTGGACAAGTGGGCACACACAGTGGTGGAACACACAAGGCTCAGAAGTTAGTAGTGAAAGCTACCCCTTGCGATGATCTGTCTGACAGTACCCAACAGTCACACCTTTGCAATGCAAGCAGTGTCCTTGTGGCTCAATGCAATGCCCTCGATTCGAAGCTCCTTCAGAGACGTAGTGACAGACACGCAGCTCTTCACAGCCCTACATTAGGAACAACAACAACAACAACAATAGCAATAAACAAAAACAATAAGTAACCTACAGAGCATCCACTACAGAGAGGTCTGTCCACTTTGAACTGTAGGCAAGTCACAAACTGACACTCACTTTGCAAACTCGTTGACAACATCTTTCTGGAAAATGGCTCCAGTGTTTGCCTTTCGCTTTGGATCATGAGGAGAATACTTACCTAGTGCACAAGACACGTCATTTACAGAAGTACTGAGATGCCATGCATATATGATGTGTCATACAAGCAAGCATTCAAACACCCACCACCCACACGATAACTCTGTTTCCCTTCACGCACACACACACACCACACGCACGCACGCGCAGTCGCATAAAAACGTACCAGAAACATAACACTGCTGCCATTTGGTGTGGAAACAAACGAGTCTAAGCGACTTGTTTATCCTGAGAGCATTCAGTAGTGGGTGCCAGTCGGCTCTCCGCAGCCTGTCACACTTGCAGTTCACCTGGCCGTCCCTTGCGCTAGTTCTAATACTGGATACGGGACAGATACTCTCCAGGGCACACAGGCTTTCGTAGTACGTGGCAAAATCGGTAGCGCCTTTCTGGCGAATCCAAACAGCCTCCATCCCCGCGCTCACTTAGTGGATCACGTGACTCCAGGGCTGTCCCCCAAATTGTTTGGTAGCCGTACCGGCTATAATTAATATTCCGGACAGCTTTATTGGCCTCTCATAGTTTGTACCAGGCCGAATTCGAAGTATCCTCATTTTCAGAGGTGATTCTGCATGCATCACAATGTACCTGGGACAGTAGACACTGTCGAGGTGTCTGGAATTCAGAGAAGGGAGCCTGTGGCAAACAGGTGTATTAATTGGGTAAGAACAGTGAAGTGTGGCAGCAGTGTGCACACAGCAACTAAAACAGAGACATACAGAACATTTGGAGGGGAGATGATGTAATAAAGCACTAAATAGCAGTGCTGTATGGTCCAATAACAGCTGGTTTAAAAACTTCATAATCCTCAATTTGGAATGAGTACGAGCTAGCTAGCGAGTGTACAGAGCCCTGAGGACTGCCGTAGGAGTGCAAGAGGTTCGAGTAGGACTCCATGTTAATGTTGCATTCACTGCTGATGTAGAGATCTGCGCCAGCTCCAAAGATTGGCCCACATCTAATGTGAGAGGGGAGGGGGAGGGAAGGGGGAGGAGGGAGGGAGAGAGAGGGAGGGGGGAGAGTGAGAAGATGCAACCAGCCACACATCATGCACGACACAGACACAACAATCATCCACAAATATCCCTTGGTATTGGCAATGCAATGACAGGTGCACACAACACAGGGATACCCATACACACACAACATTACTTCACTACAGATTACACACAGCAGCCCATCTGTATAAAACAGCAGTACATAACATATCTAAAACCCCTTTCACATGGACCGGTTAATCCGCATTGAAACCCAGATAAATGTGGGTTTCCGCATTCACACGGCGATCAAATACCGGATCTGAATCCGGGTTGAAAACCTGCTGGCGAGGTGGTTTTAAATCCGCATTATACAGTGAATCCGGGAGTTGATTGCGTTAACACACGTTAAACAGCATTTAGCGAAATGTTGCACGACTGAAGTCGTGATCACTCCCACTAGGAACGATATTTTGAAGAATGCCGCGCTCCTGTGCTCAACCCACATCGACCTGTTCACTCTCGTACCTTGAAAGAGGCGTCGCGCACTCGCTAAACTTGCGCAGACCAGCATTGGCCGCTGCAACCCCATTACCGCATAGAGTGTGTTCTGTACTGCCGTTGCCTGTCGTCCACTAGCTCGCCGTCTCCTCCCTCTCCTTGCGCGCAGCCAAAACAACACCATGATTGAAAGCAGCTCTTCGAACGCCAGAAATTAACTGTTCACCAGCAGCGAAAATCGTCCGTGTGAACACAAACCGGATCTAATCCGGATGCTAATCCGGTTCTTAAATCCAGAATAATGGTCCGTGTGAAAGGGGTATAAGTGGCTCCATGGGTGGAAATGTCCCTGAACAGAGCACAGCTCTCACCCCGGATGGCTCTGAACTGCATACGACGACTGCTTCACATCAAACTTTACAGGAGAGCATTCCTTCTTCATCAAGGTGAAGAGGAATGCACTGAAGTGGAGGGAGAGAGAGACAAGACAGTTGGTCAAAGTGGTAACAGACACGTAACAAGGGTAAGTGGAGCTGCACCTGTTAGACGCCATGTATCGGCCTTTACGAAATTTACTTGTCCACGAGATGTCTGTGAAGCCTCCAAAGGTATTACCACTAGTGTCCTGTAAAAGCAATCAATGTACTTAGCTAATGCGTGACATAGTACATTAAATTACTGGTATCAAGTGTGTGTGTGTGTGTGTGTGTGTGTGTGTGTGTGTGTGTGTGTGTGTGTGTGTGTGTGTGTGTGTGTGTGTGTGTGTGTGTGTGTGTGTCTGTGTGTGTGTGTGTGTGTGTCTGTGTGTGTGTGTGTGTGTGTGTCTGTGTGTGTGTGACTACACACAACAAAAGGCAGTTTGTGCCAACAGTTGCAAACAGCACAGTGGTACACTCCACCCAATGAGGCTTACCTTCACAATGATGATGGTAGCTCCCTGTGCATCACAGCAGTGGTGGAAGTCCTTGGCGTGGTAGCCATCCCGGGAGGCTCGGTACAGTAGCACCCACTCCTGGTCCTCTGCACCATACCTATGTACAAGGGCAACATTGTATCACATTTGCAGTGTAGCCACTTGTGGCTAGTAATAGCTTGATTCTTCTTTGGACAATCGAGCACATCATGAACACTTGTCAAATTCAATGCAACGTTTCGCCCATCACGGGCTTCGTCAGGCATACAACACTGGTTTGTATTGTGCAACAGTTTTGTATGCCTGACGAAGCCCATGATGGGCGAAACGTTGCATTGAATTGACAAGTGTTCATGGTGTGCTCGATTGTCCAAAGAAGAATCAAGCTATTACCTACCCAGCATGCCTAATAACTTCCACGAAAACTTGTGGCTAGTGAATGGCTCACTGTTCGCACATGCACACAACTTACACCGCAATATGTATGCATGCATGAATACAACCACCAACATCATATTGTATTCATACGTACTACCACCACATTCAAACACCACTACCACTTACAACAACCATAGGACCACCCCACATTGCAAGTTACAATAGGACCACCACATGTCCCAACAGAGTGAAGTGCTAGCAGAAAGGGACCACCGCTGCAAGTTACAGCCATAACATAACTACATTTACAGAGGCTACAGAGGTTCGTGACCACAGTTGCAGAGGGAGTAGATGTGCTAGCTGCTGGCAGAGATGCCAGCACACTACAGCAGGTCAGGACAATCACAGGTGCCATCAGAGTGCATGATGCAGCAAGCAATGTAACTTTAAAAGGGCTTACAAATATATGAACATTTGCACCCCTGAGTGAAACTCACTAGGGAATATGACATCACTCTGGGGATTTAGGCATCCATACTAAAATATGGAATCAGTACATGGCCAAATTTAAAATCAGAATTAAATCCTTAAATATCCCACACTGTACAGACTCACCAAATACCCCCACCTGCCATGGTACGTACAGCAGGAAAAAATGAATTACACTCTCACACTGGGGAAGTTGAAATCATAAGGTGTGTGTGTGCGTGTGTGTGTGCGCGCGTGTGTGTGTGTGTGTGTGCGTGTGTGTGTGTGTGTGTGTCTGTGTGTGTGTATGTGGTGTGTGCGCACACAAGTGTGTACCATTCATTAAGCAGCCTCTGTAGCTGTGGCTGACTGGCCAAGATGTCAGAATCAGCAAAGAAGTCTGTCGTTCCTCGTGGCCTCAAGTGCAGCGAGCTGTCTGAGCCATGAGCCTGCTGCTGCTGCTGCATGTCAGGCAGCGCGGCCATGCGGTACCTTGGCACAACAAAACAGTATAAAAACGTGAACTGGTATCATTACTACAGTGCTGAGGTGTGAGTTTAGAAATGATCACTTGCACAAACACATCCACACATACACTATACATACACAATGCTGCAATTAGCTATATCACCTACGCCGACTATAGAGGAGAGACGTTAACTAAGTATAGCGGAACATGTCTAGGACAGCCACCTGTAGGCCAGTCAAAATTGACCTTTATAGAGAGGTGGCTGCTCTACAGAGGCAGACTGCAATGTTTTAGTGCTATTTGGGGCCTGAGATAGTCCCATATCCAGAGTACTTGCCTCCATTTTTATCTGATGACATACGCGCATAACGTCATAATTAAATGGCCAGTGGCAGGTGGTGCCTGAGTGTGAGACTAGGCCAGGGAGGCTGGCTGTTTTAGTGAGGGGGTTGCCCTACACAGTGACCATCTTAGACAGGTTTCACTGTAGTGTACAAGCAACCCCTCTTCCTCCCCCCCCCCACTTCAAAACAACCACATATCTCTACTGCATTCATTAGTCCACTGATACACCAAGGAGGGCTTGTTAGAGATAAGTAATGAGGAGCATTGTATGTGTGTGCGTCCTGCAACACACCTGCCCAGCGTCTGCTCAACACTGAGGAGACCAGTCGGCTCCACCTCTTGTGCAAAGAAAGTTGAATTGATTTGCATCAAGCGAAGATGTACAAGAACATCGTGTAACTCCTGCACAGGTGAACAAGCAGAGAGCAAGCACAACACACATGGGTGTAAACATGCAATATATGTAATAAGTACCACCTAACTGTTATATATGAACATGAAAGCACTTGTGTATGTGTACACTGCATCGACAGGGAGGCAATATGTAATAGTTAAATGCTGACCAAGAGGTGTCTCTGAGATTTAGAGCACGAGACACGAGGGCGCGAAGCGCACGAGACACGAGGGCGCGAAGCGCCCGAGTGCCGAGTGGTCTAAATCTTCAGAGACACCGATTGGTCAGCATTTAAGTGTTATAGATCCCAACGATTGGGCAAGGAGCGGCAGCGAATCAGTTTAACTACTCGTAATTGCGTCATCACGCGTCTTCCGGAAGTAGTTAGCAATTTCTGACAATGGCCGAGAAAACGCCGTTTGGTCATGGGGTTTGTTATCTCGCAGCAGACGTTCCTAAAGGTCGGCAGTGGATGCGGCGCGTAAGCTAAACGTAAGCTTACTCACTGTCAGCCCCGTCAGCCACAACGTTTCCCAGAACGGTGTCCTAAGCCTGTTACCAGCTCGTAACCAGTTTCTTTTTCGGCTCTGGTTCGTAGGCCGCTGCATGCCGGACTGTTGCGTTACCCTGTTTGTCGACGAAACAAGTAAGCCGAGCGAACTGTGCATCGTATGTTGCAGAGTTAGCTACTATTGTTATCGCAGCTGCAGTTTCTCTGCTATAGACCACGGCCCAAGCCA
Source organism: Ianthella basta (assembly GCA_964019415.1). Lineage (NCBI taxonomy): Eukaryota > Metazoa > Porifera > Demospongiae > Verongiida > Ianthellidae > Ianthella > Ianthella basta. The sequence goes on along the minus strand of OZ025873.1, from coordinate 1,288,599 downwards.
CGCCCATGCTCTAAATCGCTATTTTGAGCATAGGCGCGAACGCCGCGCGTGCCACGCCCATGCTCTAAATCGGCATTTAGAGCATAGCGCGAACAACGCGCGTGCCACGCCCATGCTCTAAATCGGCATTTAGAGCATAGGCGCGAACGCCGCGCGTCGAATTAGAACACGGCTAGACGAAATAGACCACGGTGCGAAACAACACCCGGGTGTCTACGACGTTTAGAAACAGCGTTTAGACGCACGTTACCATGGCAACGGGATCTATATGAGTGTTAAAGCACTGATACCTACATAGATACAGTGGTTTCACGATTTCTAGTCCCAACTGACATTTGTGCGTTTCACTCAATCACATGAGTAAAGTATTGGAATGATAGGCTTGCACGTGCTACGATCTACATGCGACCCTATCACTCCAATACTTTACTCACGCGATCGAGTGCAATGCACAAATGTCAATCGGGACTAGAAATCGTGAAACCACTGTACAGTCCAGTGTTTAACATAGGCACTGCACCAGAAGTAGTCATGTCGGTGTGCACTCCACATCAAGGCATGCATGCTACGGGTGCACTTACAGATTTAAGCCTCTCTCTCTCCCGGTCACTCCACTCTCCAGCTTGCTGTGAACAGGCAGTGTGATGGCAGCCCCATCGTAGGACACTCTTCCACACATCCTCCTCAGGCAGGCACAGCTACGTATATAGAGGAGGGGAGAAGGAGAGAACCGAAACAGTAAGGACCACACAACCATTCACACATGCCCTCCCTCCCCCCCACACACAAGCACACACAGAGACATTAAGGACATGTGCACAAGCGCCTTCCAGGCTACAGGTAATTACATCAGAGATAAAGGAGTCGACACAATGACTAGCGACTGTGTTATGACTTACCGGGTGCTTAGAAAACACAAAACGGAACAAAACAATCAACTAACACAACACTCGATACAAAGCAGCCTACATGGTCCAGGACATGTTGAGTGCCTTAGTCAAACTACCCACCTTGTCACTCCTGATCACACTGATTAGAGCCTCCTTGGACAGCCTCAGGAAGCTCTCCGTTCGGACCACCTCTCGTGCACGCCTCTCAATGAACCTCATGCACATATCCCTCACAGTTGAGAAAGCCGCATTAGGACGGTCACATGGTGAGTTGATAAGCACTTCTGCCTCCCCCAACAGCGGACACACTGTGGAGGCCTCCATTGAGCATGAAACGTACTCCAAGCACTCGGCCTGCAGTCTGGGGAGCCCCAGCTCCAGACACACCTCCAAGATGCCTAAAAGATCGGCTTCGTGGAACTCCAACTGAAGATAAAGGATACAGAAGAGGTCATGAAGGATGTCAAACACCGAACAACAGGGGGGGAATACAAACTAATCCAGTCAACTTATACTATGCTACTATGCTACATACACATACATCTGGAATGAAGTCATACAATAGAGCCAACTGTGCTTAGATACACAAATACACACAAAAAGGAACCATCACATCTGTTACTGCTTCCATGAATTGGCTACAGTACCATACAATTAAGACAAGTATGTACACACCTCACAGTGCACGACTGCACATGAACCTGCTAGCGAAAACTGCCATGTACATCTAGCTAGCTCAAATAGCTATCCCACGCTATGGTCAGTTCAGTGACTGTTGTCCGTCGGCTCTACATGCCTCCAGTGCTGCTACTCACCTCTCCAGTGTACAAGTAGTGAACAGTTCGCTTCAATGATGCCAGCGAGAAGCGCCCGCCAAGGGTAATTACGAGAGGACGTTGCTTTCGGACTTTACTGGTGATATCCTTCCTATTCTCCCAGTACTTGTCGCACCGCGCTATGAGGATGAAGGAGTGGACGTGAACGCTCTCCACGGCGCCCTCGCCCCATGCAGCCGATGTCAGCACCACATCCGTGGTCTCCCTGTCCTCTCGCATCTTCTCCAGATCACGTCCTAGCTGGCTAGGCATCGGCTTGAAGGAGGGGGAGAGGCCGCGCTCTGGCGTGGAGAGTCCCCCGGACTGCACCGAAGATGGCCCTTCAGAAACGACTGAACTCATCCTAAACGACCAGCTTCTATAATCCCGCTTCCATGTTAACGCCCACTGTGGTGCAAAGGGTTTTACCCATTCACCGTAAGTGGAATCTATTCCGGACACCTGTTGTTGGAATTAGAGGTGGCCACATTTCAGCCTACGGGGGGTAGTATACCCATGATTGCAGGCAATTTTGTACATATCTTGGTACCTCAGACAGCAGTAGGCACTAGCTATCCTCTTTCAAGAGATGTCCTTCACAGAACTTCACTGCATGATGTTGCTATAAATGGCTAGCTATACGATGCCAGTACAGACATATAATGCAATCACTAGTGTATGTATGTTAATTAATACTGTATGGTAACGGACATTAGTGGTAGTCACTGTCATCCTGATCTTCAGTCCAATCACTGCCGTTGTCCGAGTCCATTCCACTTAGCTGCACTCCCTCCTCTTCATCCTCCTCGTCATCGTCAAAGTACTTGACTTGCTTCTTGTTCCTCTTCAAGCGCTCCATTAAGGGAACATCAGAATCTTCTTCGCTTTCACTCTTTTGCACCACACTGACAGGTTTGGTCTGCTTCGGCTTAGGGGCCTATGCAAGTGATGATAGGAAGAAGGTACTTGAATCAAGTGGATTATACATCAGCATAAGGGAATGAACACAACCTGCATTGCAAAAATTAAGCACTTTTTTTAAAGATTTTTTTTGCATTATATTGTTACTCTAAATTAAATACCTTCTTGCTGACACCCTTCTGTGGAGCAGGTCGTTTCCGTTTCACTGCTACTGTTTCGTCCTCATTGTCACTTTCCTTCTCTATTCTCCTCTTGCCAGCTGTCTTTGCTTTTGAAGTCTTCTTGCTTCCCCCTGCTCCGATATCGTCACCTTCACTGTCGCCTGCACCTCCTTTCCTCTTCTGGACTGCTGCTTTTGGCTTTGCAGGCAGCTTCTTAGGTCTTGCTGGCTCATCCACTTTCTCCTCCGCTTCCTCCTGACTAGTGGTGGCTGTGGACCCACTCCACATGAGATTCTTCTGAGAGGACTTGGAGATTTGCTTCACTGCCTTCTTGGTCCCAGCTGACTTGGAACTCTTCACTGGTGAATCTTTGCTCTTTGCTGCATTACTTTTCTTACCCTTCACAGGACTAAAGTCGTCGTCGTCAGAGTCTTCATAAGCATCTTCTGAACTGACAGAGTCGTCGTCGTCGTCTCCAAAGCTTACCTTGGTGGGTCTCTTCCTTGCAGGTCTCTCAGTCTTAGTGGCCTTCTGCTCCACAACCTCCATCCCTTCATCCTCACTGTCACTGAGTGTCACTACTGCTTCTTTCTTCATCTTCTGCACAGGCTTGCTCGTCATGGGGGCCATCTCATCGCCGCTATCATCATCAAAAGCGGAAGCAGTCTTCATCTCATCTTCTTTGAATGCCAATTTCCCTTGCTTCAATCCTCCACCTCCCTTTGGCTGGCCCTGCACTGCCTTTGGCTTCCTCTCTTTCTTCTCGACAGGGATCTTAAACTCGGGAATCTGAGGAGGTATCATTTCTGCAAATGGGCTAGGTTTGGACACTGACTGCACCGCAGATGACTGGCTGGTCAGCTTGGCTTGTCGGGAGCCCTTCTTTGCCTTGCCTTTGGGCCTGATACTTGACTCTGACATTCGCTGCTGTTTCTCTTGTTCCTCTACCTCCTGCAGAGAGAGTGGGTCACACATACTTTGATGCCACACCCACACCACCCACACCCACAGTAGCATGAACCTACATTCAGAGCCTCAATAAAGCTGTCCAAGTCTTCGCACCACAGATCCTTGGGGCTTTTTGATCTGAGGATTCGTAATTCCTCCACCTACGTCAACATATGCACAGTCACAGATTACAATAGAGATACAAAGTGAACCATTCACCCCAGTTACGTAAATTTCATTAAGTTTTGATTGAGGGTTGACATGCTAATGCCCTCAGGAATGCTAGCACACTCTCCATGTTAACATATCTCTCACTCCCATGCACACACATACGCACACATACACACACATACTTTCTTCTCCTTCTCCTTCATGAGTTCATTCTTCTTCTCCAAGCTCATGTTCCACATTGACATTCCAAGCAGGTAGTTGTAGTCAGAGGACTTTTCATCCTGCACACTGCTCCCCTCCTCTTCCTCCTCCTCATCCCCTTCCACTGCATCTGCATCAGACATGATTCGGGCCTTCCAAGACTTCACAGGGTCGCCAGGGTATCCCCTTTCCTTTAGGAGGGCCACCATCTGAGATTTGGACTGCTTGCCTGTGCAAAATAGGGTACAAGGGCTGTGGTATACAGCATTACAAGAACAGTGAAGTGCAGTGTGTGTACAGTTGTTCTGTATATCCACTCACGGAACACAATGGTCCCACTGTACATCTCCATCACAAACCGAGCCTGGCTGGTGATCTTGTCTGCCTCTGACTGCAGCTTTCCCTCCAGGTACTCCTTGCGTGATTGGTAGCGCTCCAGTCGCAGATCAAAGAACTCCTTCAGAATCTCTCCACTGTCATTGTACCGTCTCAGGCAGCCAGTGGAGTCAAAGAGGACCTGTATATGTGGCAGCAACAGGGACATGACACAGCATGAAGAAGGGCAAGTCAGCATCATGAACAACACAGCACGGTCAAAATGACAAATTTGTGGACCATGGCATGGTCAAATCAACAAATTTGTGGATTATGGTATGTTAAAATCAAGAAATTTGTGTAACCCTCTCAAACCATACGTATGTTCAAGCATCCACTCACACATACTAGTGTGCATACAGTAGAGGGACAATGAAATGTGTATGCACACAATACACTGTAAATCATAGGCAGCACACACTGCACCCACCATGTTGCTGGTGGTGAGGGCACCCTCCAATTTGAACTTTTTGTGGAATCCCTCTCGCTCTGCCTCCATCATCCTTTGCTCTGAGAGAGTCACTACAAACTTGACCGTTGTGTCCGTGTGGTACTCCTTGTAGTCACTGGAGGGACAGGTCAAGGCTCATGTGCTAACCATCAATAAAGCAGCTAAGAAGTGACACCCATCCCACTGTCAGAGTATATGCAATGAAACCTCTATTTGAGGAGATGCACCAATGCCCAAGTGTCGGAACTGTGAGGTGCCCTACTGTCAGAGGTACTGTGTGCACGTGTAATGAGGACAATACACATTGTCCTCATTTGAGAGGCATCTACGTGTAATACAGGTACCACTTCTACTATCAACTGTCAGTGGTCATCGTTGTATCATGGCTTGCCCCTCTCCCTCCCACTCCTCTCCTTCCCCCCCCCCACTCAGTCCTGGCGTACCTGATGAAGGGCTCCACCTTCTCTGAGCCATGCAGCATCACCTCCAGCACCTGCTCCTTGTAGTCCTGGGTCCAGCGGCGGACGGGGAGCTCTGTGATCTCCAGCTCAGTGGCACTCAGCCTAGCAATGTTGCCGTATACACTGTAGCGGTTTGGAGCAATGTGGGCGATTGTGCCTTGGAAGTTCTTGTACTTGGGGACCTAGGAGTGGGCAACAGCAGTGGAAACAGATGAGATACAGTGTTAGGGTATGTACTACACATTGTGTGTGTGTGTGTGTGTGTGTGTGTGTGTGTGTGTGTGTGTGTGTGTGTGTGTGTGTGTGTGTGTGTGTGTGTGTGTGTGTGTGTGTGTGTGTGTGCACTATGCTACTGTATAGTTAACCATATAGCCATTGCGTGGAGTGCTCACCATGGTAACGGGCTCCATGCCGTTCATCATCCTCTTCAGATTCTCCACTACTTCCCTTGGGTCGTGGTTAGGGACGGTGGTGGAGTAGCCTGTGCCAATGCCGTCACACCCATTGATCAGCACAGTGGGTAGGATGGGGCAGTACCACTCCGGCTCGATGTTGAGGTTGTCCTCTGTGAGGAAGTTGAGACCGTGGTCATCGTCCGGGTTGAAGAGCGTTTTGGCCAGCGGGCTGAGGAGGGTGAAGATGTAACGTGGGCTGGCGGCGTCCTTCCCTCCTGCCAGGCGGGTACCAAACTGGCCAATAGGCTGAAGAAGGTTGACATTGTTGGTACCCACAAAGTCTTGGGCTAGGTTGATGATGGTCGACATTAGGGAGGCCTGCAGCAGACAGAGTATCAGAAATGATAGGTGAGAGAAGTGACAGACACCAACAGCAAAAAAGATGACTTCAGATTCATAAACAGATACAGTGTTAACAGTAACTCATCTGGTGAAAATACTAACATTTGCAGTAATAAAAGTGCCTGCCAACTCTTACACTGACTGTCAGTTGCACACAGTAATGTATATTCAAAGCTGTGTCGATGTGTTGGCAAAGCCATCATCACTCACTTCACCGTGGTGGTACGCTGAGAGCTCAGCGACTGACCCAGCCAGCTGGGCAACCTTCACCTCTCTCTTGTCATTCCTCTTGACACAAGTGAACAGCACCTTGCGCTGCCCTGGCTTCAGCCCTACATACATACACAGCAGGACAAGAATGAAACAGGTCAATTGCAAACACTTACGTACATTAGATGTGGAATACGTAAGATCTGACAAGATGTGACATGGTAAGATCTGACAAGATGTGACATGGTAAGATCTGACAAGATGTGACATGGTAAGATCTGACAAGATGTGACATGGTAAGATCTGACAAGATGTGACAAGGTAAGATCTGACAAGATGTGACAAGGTAAGATCTGACAAGATGTGACATGGTAAGATCTGACAAGATGTGACAAGGTAAGATCTGGCAAGATGTGACAAGGTAAGATCTGACAAGATGTGACAAGATAAGATCTGGCAAGATGTGGCAAGGTACATACTGTACAACCACTTCAAGGAGAACCGAACAGAATGTTGCAGTAGTCCTACTGTACGTACATGCATTACTATTCATTCAACAAGCACTTCTGCATTGCAAGTTTGGATATTTTGGCAGGAAGGATGTAATGAAGGCTTCAGAGCAGTGTGGTATCACTTACGTACCATCCACCAAGGAGGGGATAGAGCGCTCGTTGTCAGCATTGGAGAAGAGGATGAGCTCTTTGTTGACAAA
>OZ025873.1:1198986-1278986 GCA_964019415.1 Ianthella basta | reverse complement strand
TTGGGGGCACTGTATTTGACTACTTGTAACTCAGCACGCTGGATGAGGGTGGGATATTTGTTATGTTCCTTAAGCAGGATTATTGAAATATGCTAGCTCAACATTTTATGTGAAAAAGTGCCCATCTGTGTGTTAGGGACTGTACAGTACGTATAAACGTAGGCCCTGGGTAGGGGGCGGGCTTATATCAAACTGTTGAACCGGAATATAAGACCTAATGTGTGTATTCTGTACATACCTTTGTGGTTGCGATGGAGTTGACAAAGCTCGCCTGTTGAAACCCCTTGCTGCTGACAGTCACACACACCTCCCATCGGCCTGACTTCTCACAGACAACTTTAGGGAGTTCACTGACGTCTTCATCATCATCAGGACCCCTCACCTTCAGGTACAGCTCAACATACTGCTTGAAACTAGTGACCTGAATGAACAGGTGGACACAACAATTTGCTAATAACAGCACCATCTTTCCCACTAGACAGTGTAACACAGTTCAACCAGCAGCCCCTAACCACAGAGCACCCTCAACTGTTAACAAACAGCATGTGTATGTACACACAAATATGTGCACACACACACACACACACACACTGCCTTACTCACAGGGACCCTCTTCCCATTGAGGTAGACCTTCACCCCGGTGAGACAGCCAGCCAAGTCGTACACCCTCCTCGTGAGTAGGGCAACCATGTCCCCGTTCAGACAGTCCATTCCAAACTTGGGCAGGTCAGGCTTGAACGTCACCTTGGTATAGTCGTCTGTGGAGGCAACAATCTTGGCTTCACCAGCCTTGGACATGTTCCCTGTCCATACCTACACACACACAAAGGGATGAGCTGACTACATTAAGCATAACAATGTATCCTGCTATTTTCGTGCAGTAAAAGCAAGTCAAGCAATCCCCTTATATCAGTAGACATTAGGGAAATACAAGGGCTTTGTGAGAATCTTCAGGCAAGGGACAGCCGAGAAAAGTAAGTATTGGGAAATTTGTATGTGTACAGTATAGGCATGGGCTTGCAGCTGTGTGGTGGGGTATGGTGTGTGTGTGGGGGGGGGGGGGGGGGGGGGCAGGGCCTAGGAGTTAGTACATCAGTCAAGCCAGCTAGACCATTTATGTGACTCTCCAACTTGTCAAAGCTCAATTACAAGGAATCATTAATTAGAAAGGTAGGGTCGTTAGAGCAAGAAGTAATCATTTAATTAATTAACCCCACCACATTTTGCACACCACTGAACAACCTCACTGAGACTATCACACCTGCAAGTCTGTGAGGAGGTGGGCACCTTACTTCCATACACAAGCAGTTATACATGCAATCTTGTGTTTGTATTGTCTCGTTCCCAGTCCCACTTCAACAAACATTGCTGCCGCCTGCAAAAGGTGGGTTTGGCACACGCCTTGGTCTTGCTGATACAGCAATACCACGATCCTGGTAAGCTTGCAGAAGTGGGACTAGGGACTGGCACTTATGGTGAGTGACGTGTATACAGAAGGGCAATGAGCGCACACACACACACAACAGTTCAGTCTGTCTCCTTGCCATCCTGAGGGCATAGGGCAGAACACCAGCCACAGGCAGGGTTCCTGTTACACACACACACACACACACACACACACACACACACACACACAAGCAGTGTTACGCCACACACTGCGTATACGTACCATCTCTTACAACAGCTTAATGTGTACCTGTTTGAAGGCTTTCTTTGACGAGCTGCACGCTGTTTCCACTGTAAAGCTGGTGCTGAATATGTTGCACAGCTTGGCTCCGTAGCCATTCCGTCCACCGGTGACCTTCTTCTGCTTGTCATCATAGTTGGAGGATGTTAGGAGGTGGCCAAAGATCATGGAGGGGACATACATCTGCTCCTTCTTGTGCATCTCAACGGGAATACCACGGCCATTGTTCCACACACTGATCAGGTTGTTCTCCCTGCAGAATGTGCAAGGACACACTACACTTACACTGTCATTAAAATGTGCACATTGGGCGAGTTATCTGGTGCAAGAGTCATGTCACAATCACAACAGGTTAACTTGTGCTTCTTGTCTCTTCAGTGGAAATGACCAGAAACTGTATTGTCCTCGATCACTTTGTCAGTTTGTGCTCAAAAGTGTCTTTAGCATCTGTTGTGTAGCAATGGCTGTGAGTGCAGGACATTCACTCTGCTGCCTCGAATGAACAGGAGTGTTCGTACAAATGTTAGTGAGGTGCTTGACAGTTAACATATTACTTCGTGCTGATAGCTTAAAATGGTCGCCATTGCTCTTTAGACCATTTGCCACCTGCACCTACTCACCGATCAATCACAACCTTCAGCGCATTCATCTTTGGGTCTCTTTGCTTGTTGTCAGCAGCATTGACTACAAATGAGAGAACACAGGGCATGGGGAGTATGTTTAGTATAAATTATCTGTCTAGTTTCAGAGTCTACCAAACTATGAGGACAGTAGTGACGTGAAAATAACTGAAAACACCTACTCCTTCAACATGAGCTCAAGGGACTCGAATAACGTTCATGCTAACAGGACTTCAATGGCACTAGTGTACTTTGGCGCGCATACCTAGAATCTCGTCGAATATCTTGTACAGTCCTGGAACGAACTTGACCTGTCTCTCCACGATGGCGTCCTGCACTTCATCGTACACCCACATGGGTTGGGCCACCTCCTCCACGCTCCCAATGTACGTGTCCGGGCGAAGGAGAATGTGCTCCAGTTGAGTCTTCTTCTGGTAGATGCGCTCGACCGACAGCCGCTTGGAGCTGGCATCCACTTTATCTTGGTCCATCTCGAAGAGCGGCTGCGGGCAGACAATGGTCTTGGATTAGTACAACATTCATGCGGTACGTAACTAAATAAATTTCAGCAACCTCAGACACGTACCGAGCGAGGCTGTTCCATACTCTGCTCAGCCGTCACGGTCAAGCAGCCAGCATCCCGCCGTGATTAAAGTTTGGCGCTCAAATCATCTGCGCATGCGCACAATTGATAATCACACTTTATTATTCATGATCATAATCATCACGTACAACATTATCCACCAAACCAGTGTATACTGGAACCTGTGCTTATTCAGTCAATAAAACCTTCCTCTTCCTCTGAATAATGGAGGAGAGAGTGAGGAATGTGCAACAAATCCAACAGCTGTCCCACTGTTACAGGATGCTCATGCATGGCCTGGCTGGAGCTGGAGATGTCCTCTGCCACTTCCTGAGCCGCTTTACGCCATCGCACTGTTAACTCCTTTAGTTCACTAGAGCTAGTCTGATAGGAAGAGAGCAAGGAGGAGCGTTGTTGAGTTATTGGGTTAAGTTGCAAGTAAAGAAAATATATAATGCAGTCAATCCCTATTACACTCAGGTCCATCATGTGTAGGTATAAGCAGGCTACCATGTTGCACAGTTCATATGCATACTCCATTTGGTGTATACCCATACAGGTATAGAGTTCACATTTGCCATACTCCATCATACACATCATCCTTCCACTACAACAAATGCTACTGTCAGAAAGAAAAGAAGTCTCTCTACAAATAGCACATTACAGCCGATTTCAGAATGGCTGTCCAAAAGGCAAATAGCAAATGGCGTGACGTCATAGCCAATGACAGTGCTGGACAGTAGGTGTGACGTAATGGCAAGCTGGAAACTAATGGTGACGCCACGCCATTTGATCGTAGGGCCGTTTGCCATTTTGGCCTTCCATTCTGAAATCGACTGTACATACATAAGGTAACAGATCACTAGTCTAGGAGCACTCACCTTGCTCTCATTTAACTTCAGAGTAGTCAACTTGTGAAGTTTCTCTTTGAGTGAAGCAACTTCAGCTTTTAGCCTCCTCTCCTCCTCCAGCAAGTGTTGCTGTGGCCGGGACATGACCCCATCACTCCCAGTAGATGCCACACCCACAGGAGTCTCGTCTCCACCACTACAGTTACCATGGTGTCCAGTGGAGTCACCAGATTTCCTTGTCCCATCATCCCCTTTCCGGGATACCCAGTACAGTTTAAGTTGCTGTGATGAGGGACTAAAAGAGTAAGAATGTGATTTGATATCACCACTGTCCTGGAGCTCTCTCAGCAATGCCTGTACGTAGAAAGCAAGCAAATGGCAGAATGGCACTATGTCCAGTACTAGTGCATACAAGGTGCAATAAAAGCTGTATAAATCCTTGTAAAAGAATTATGTAATAAAGGTTACACATCATGAATGCACGAGAATTCATTCGATTCCCTGTCATTTTCTAAACTTATTCACTGCTGAATACATTTGTCGCATTACTTCTGAAATGGGAAGCTCAGATAGGTCGAAGACGTCCGGAAGAGTACTCATCAGTTTGTCTCTCTGGCCCTGTAGCTCGCTGCAAGTCGAGCTAGCACGTGCACCAGATGTGCATCCTAGCTGTGCTGCCGCCATTTTTGTGTCTATTGCGTCATAGGCTACCGGACTGTCGGTAGAGACGAGGGTAGAGATCTCTGTCCCTCTTCTAGAGAATATGTTGGCTATGGTTTCATTCAGCCGTGCGTGCCTGAGAGGTGGCATGGCCGTACGTATGCTGAATTCCGCTGGGAATGGCGGCTTTCGTCGGTGTTTGGCGACTGAAGTTAGAACAGCAGTTGAGAGAGCGGAAACTCAAGTCAGGACTACACGAAGAGGTATAACATGTACAACTGTAGGCCTGTCGATTTGTACAATGCAGGGGTACTGAATTCCAGAGTTCTCAACGACTCCCACTGCTTCATCCACTACAATACATGCAATTTGCTATTATTGCATGTAGCTGTAGTGAAGGGAATAGAATGCCACGTGATAACCCGAAATGTTGATTTTGCCCTTTGATTCGAAGTATTGTTGAGACCTGCTTGCTGTCTCTGATCATGGGTGTATTGGTGTATCCCCATTGAGTAGGATGTGTGCATGTGTGTGTGTGTGCTTCGTGACTGCAGCTGATGAGTGGGGCCGCCTCTTTGTGGGCGGGGCCAGCTTGGTTGGCATTGGGAGCTTGTGCTATTACGGCCTTGGCTTAGCGAAGGAGGAGGGAGCGATTGACCGTGCAAGGTATGTGTGTGTGTGTGTGTGTGTGTGTGTGTGTGTGTGTGTGTGTGTGTGTGTGTGTGTGTGTGTGTGTGTGTGTGTGTGTGTGTCGTGTTTGTATACCTGTTGTATCAATTTGTGTGCTGTTCTAGCGAGCTAGACTGCTCTTTCGAGTTTTCGTGTAACCATATAGGAGGGGAAAGCACTTTCCCTTCCACCTTCACCTGCAGGTTCTGGCCCCAGGAGGTCCGTGACCGTGTTCGTAGTACATACAGCTACTTTGCAGGAGGTCTTGGTGTGACTGCCCTGGCAGCACTAGGCGCCTCAAGAGCTACTGGGCTACTTCGGTTCATGAGCACTAGGCCAGTACTGGTGAGAGTGGGAGGGGCAGGGGGCATGTCTCTAATGTGCCACCTCGTGTGAAGTCACTGAAGCTGCGACAGACACTCTCGTACTGCCACCCCTCCTGTCCTCTCTGCAGTCGATGGTCACCTTCATGGTGGGAACAGTAGGCAGTTCTATCTTATGTATGTCCATTCCATATTCTCCTGAGACCCTCCCAGCCAAGGTGGGAGCATTCACTGTCTTCACCTCGGTGATGGGGGCTTCGCTGGCCCCCCTTCTCTTCATTGGAGGTTAGTAGTGTGTGTGTGTGCATGTGTGTTTGTGTTTGTTTGTATATTTGTGACAGAGGGCAGAGAGTACCTTGCTCTCCCGTGTCCAGGTCCTTTGGTTGCCCGGGCTGCAGCCTACACTGCTGGTGTAGTGGGTGGACTGTCACTGACGGCTGCTTGTGCCCCTAGCGAGAAGTACCTCTACATGTCCGGCCCGCTCTCCCTGGGCCTGGGAGTGGTGCTTGTGTCTAGCATAGGTGAGCACACACACACACACACGCACATGCACACACACACACACACACACACACACACACACACACACACACACACACACACACACACACACACACACACACACACACACACACACACACACACACACACACACACACACACATCTCACACACTCACCCACTCTCCCATGTGCAGGTGGTATGTTTGCTCGTCCCGGTGGTGCTCTGTTCTCGGGGCTGAGCGCTGTGACCATGTACGGTGGTCTGGTCCTCTTTGGAGCCTTCCTCCTGTATGACACACAGAAAGTCATCAAGAGGGCAGAGACTGCTCGGCACTACGACCCAATCAATGGGTGGGTGTGCTGTGTCTAAGGGGGCACCCACACACAATGCACACACATGGAACACACACAGTGTATATGTATGTGTGTGTGTATGCACACACTTACACGCTGAGAGAGAAGGAGGGGAGGAAGGAGTGCTTATGAGCTGAAGCGTTGCATCAATACTGTATGTCTGTGCCTCTGTATGTACTGCACCAGTCCAATCCTGCCATATTCCTTTCTCCCTCCCTCTCTCCTCCTTGTCCTTGCTTCAGGTCCATTGGCATCTACCTGGACACCATCAACATCTTCGTCAGGCTGCTGTTCATTTTAATGAGCAGCAACTCAAAAAGGAAGTAGAGAGGGAGAGGCAAGGAGGGGCGGGGGGAATTCTTACCTGTGTGCTGTGACACTGTTTGAACAATTGCAAGCTGCTTTGCACTACACATGCGTACGTCACAGTCTGTATTCGCATCCTTTACACATGCACTCAAAACTCCATCGAACCTTTACTCTTTCAATGTCTTGTACTAAGTTGCTAATTATTATACATGTACAGGCAATCAAATATATATTATTATGTGCATTGTTATATAATGGCAAACAGACCACAAATGTTGATTCAAAGTGCATTGAATCCTGAGTTGCTACATGCATGCGTGAACTGTGTAACTGTTGATCGAGGAAGTTCTCAAAGACAAGCAATTTCAGCGGCAATGCACATTTATTTATTCAGTTACAAAATCTCTCTGCCTTTACTCTCCAAAGAAATTGGTTGCCAGTGCCCTACACAGTACCATGGTGCTACTTCGTGTGTGTGTGCGTGTGTAGTTCAAAGTGTGGGCACCCCTTCAGGTGTCCGTCTCCTCTACATGTCCATTGCCGCACCACTCTCAAACCACGGATTGCCTGCGGGGCTCATGTCAGGATGAACGGCAGGCGAGGGAGGGTGGAAGTTCTGGAATTGCTGCTGTTGCGGATGGTGCATGCTAGCCACTGGAGGAGGGCCGGGGTGCATGTAGGCAGAGGGTCCCGGGTTGTAGGCGTTGGGGTGGTGGTGCACAGTCATACTCTGCTGGGAGGGATGGGCGGGGTGTGGGTGTGTGGGGGGCATCCCTCTAGAGAACTGCTGTTGTTGGCTGTGCATGGGCCCGGCGTTGTACATTCCCCCAGTGGTGCTGGGTGGGGGGTGGTACTCAAGGTGGGGGTCGAGAGGTAAGTCCAGTTCGGGCCCAAACTGGTTGACTCCTTGCATGTATGGGTGGACTGGGGTCTGTGTGCCTGAGCCTGGCATTGACTGTGGGTTCGAAGGTGGGAGGGAGTGGGGTGCAGAGGGAGGGAGAGAATGCGGGGCTGATGCAGGCATCGAGTGGGGTGCTGATGGTGGCATGGAGTGTGCTGCTGTAGCTGGCATGGAGTGGAACGGCCGAGGAATCTGGTGAGGGTGGTGCGGTGTGCCCAGGGGACTGCTCAGCTCAGAACCTGGGTTGCTATGGTAACGAGCAGGAGTGCTTTGGTCAGCATACGCTGTGGGCTGCTCCTCCAACGGGAAATCAAGGTCAAACAAGTCCTGTATGTGTGGGCGTGTAGGGGGTGGGGTGGAGAGCTTGAATCACTACAGTGGAATTTCATCAGCATGCATGAGTGTGCAATTGGCATGGTGGACACAATACACAAGCATTCATGTACACTGTGCTTTCCTATACATTCACTGTACAGGGGAGCTAGGGCTTCAATGGATACACACATTAACAGTAGTCTCGCGTGCCCGACCACCATTTGTTCTTATTCGGTCTCCACACAACACACCACCACCATGCCTTCGCTGCTATGCACTGTGTGTGCCATACACTCCCTCAGTGTGTTTGCTGTTTAGAGGGCATTGGGCTAACCTCTCCAGTGATTGAAGGCAGGTACAGATCAGGAAGGTTGAAGCTCTGCTTGTCTCCAGACAGCCGGAAAAGAACTGCATGGGCATATGCCGCTGGCAAGGCGTATGGGAGGAAGGGAATGTGTATACATATTATACACATAGAAACATGGGCAGCAAACAGTAACAACAATACAAAACAACACATACGTACACACATTCAGCGATACTCTCCTGGTCATGAGGTACACGGCTGTATATAGTGTGGCTGTATACATCTCAGTCTGATAGGCAAGCTATGTATATAGCAGGCATGTGAGTCTGAATGACACAGGTGTACTTGTGACACTTGGTGTCACTCACCGACAGTCTCATTCCTGGAGTTCATGAGCTCGAGCAGAGGTGCGGTGGCGTTTTCCTTCTCCATGTCCTGAGCAGCCTCTGGGTACTGCACCATCTCACATAGCACACCTGCAGACACACGCTGGATGGGCTCCGAGGTGGAGTGGAGCAGCTGTGCACAGACAGACACACACACAGAGAGAGTGCAGAAGTCAAATCACATCCAAATCCACTTCAACACACACACTACTGCAGTCCAATGTAATGCAAACCACAACATGTGGGGCTCTTGACTTTAAATACAGTGGAACCTGTCTAAAATGACTACAGCGTGATGCAGCCCCCTCACTAAAACAGCCGGCCTCCCTGGACCCAAATAGCAGTAGCACAGTACTAAACATTGCAGTCTACCTCATAATCCAGCCATCACCAGGTTCTGCTGTACAGTGCACTGGCATACTGCACAACCATCAGACATCAGTCACAAAGGACAGTCTGTTACTGCGGGGCAGTGTTCTCCCCAGAAAATAGTTGACGAAGGGTACACTGTACACTAGACCAGTACAACTTGACACAGAGTGGGGTGCGTGCAATTGCTATTGCCCACATCACATGACTAGTGGTACCTTTCAAGGAGGGTACAGTGTCATATTTATAGCCCCAAGAAGGGTTCTGTGTCCTTTAAAAACAGCCTGGCGAGAACTGCCAAGTGCTGGAGCAAACCGCTAGTGGTGAGGTCACGTGGCTCACCTTCACAAAGAGGGGGATGCAGTTGAGAGAGTGGATGATGGCTTGGTTGTGTTGGTCCTTAGCCAGGATGTGCAGTGCAGCCACCACACCCTGTATGATCTCTTCCATGTACACTCCACCCTGAGGGGGTAGGGGCGGTGTCATACAAACACTATATACAGCTAAGTACATAGCGTAGTGTATGTCTGTGATATGTAGGGCACTGTATGTGGTCATACGGCTCACTGCACTGTGTATGTATGTGTATGTTACATGTGGTGATAGTGAGTACGGCTGTGCAGGAGACATGTAGTGTATATGTACGTACCAGTAGTGTGTGTGTGTGTGTGTGTGTGTGTGTGTGTGTGTGTGTGTGTGTGTGTGTGTGTGTGTGTGTGTGTGTGTGTGTGTGTGTGTGTGTGTGTGTGTGCGTGTGCGTGTGCGCGTGCGCGTGCGCGTGTGCGTGTGTGTGTGTGTGTACCACCCACCACAAAGCCAGGAGGCCCGCCCTGCACAAAGCGCTGGTCCAAATCCTGATAGGCCTTGTTCATGAGGTGAACAAGTTTAGGCAGACAACCTTCATCTCGCAGGGCAGCGTGGTTGCAGAAAGACGTAGCAAGGTTGCGTACCAACCCAATTACAGCCTGGGAGAAGGGAGGGGGAGGGAGGAGGAAGGAGGGGGAGGTGGGAAGGGAGGGAGGAGGGAGGGAGAGGGAGGGAGGTGGAGGTGGGAAGGGAGGGGAGGGGAGGGGGAAGGGAGGGGGAGGTGGGAAGGGAGGTAGTGTCAGCGCAAAACAATCTTGTCACTAGGTGCTTATTCCAAATTGGCTGTCTTGCCTAGCTATACACTGCACACTCATCTGTTGTGGCATTAACTGCACATACTGCACATATAAGTTCAACTACGGCATAATACAGTCATTGAAGTGTAGTGTAGTTACAAGTACAGAAATGAGAGATGACATTCATTCATCGCATTGCATGTGTATTACTAAGCAGTGTGTACATGTGAACGCACACACATACACAAACACACACACACGCACACACACACACACACACACACACACACACACACACACACACACACACACACACACACACACACACACACACACACACACACACACACACACACACACACACACTTTGATGAGAGGCCACTTGTACTGAGGTTGCAGAAAGTTCACCAACACTGGTATGCCAAAGTTGTCTCGAACAACGATCTGAGCCATCTCTGCGTGGACATGGCGAGTGGTGAGGTGACGGAGGGTGCACACGGCCGGCTCTATCACGTCCTCCCTGTCCTTGACATTGATGAGAATACGTAAGACGGCTTGCACACCATTCAGCTGTGTGACTATCACCTACAGAGGGTGAGTTGGCAACATGTTCGCAGTCATACAGGATTGACCGGGTGACAAACACATCACGTAACACGCACGCAAGCACACACACACACACACACCACACACACACACACACACACACACCACACACACACACACACACACACACACACACACACACACACACACACACACACACACACACACACACACACACACACACACACACACACTGAGAAACAGTTAGCAAGTAAACCGGGTGATGGACTGGGGAGAAGCTGTCAGAGTTAAGAGAGTGTGTGAGTAGCCCAAACACACACGAGCGTGAGCGCAAGCAGAGAGAGACAGATAAACACGTCCACAGAACAAACAGATGGCTACTTGTATCATGATCCTTCACTCCAAACAACACATTGATTAAAGCCTATAGAATACTTCCTTTGACAGCTGCATCTAATCTAACAATCTCCATGGACCTTTCTTTGCAATACTTACAGCCCTTTTATGGTGTGGAACATCAAAAGGTATACAGTGTGAAGTGCTAATGAAATCTCCTAATGAATGCTATATACGAAGGGTACACTCATGGTAGGAAGGGCGGTCAGCTGGCTGATTTCAAGCATGGAGAGTGTTTATGACCACAGGAATGTAGTGGCATGTATAGGTATCCTGGGTCATAGAGGTGCTGTCCAGTAGGGCACTGCTGTGGGGAAGTAGCTTTGGTAAGGGACTTCTGTTGTCATGGTGTACACACAGACACACACACGCGCGCATGCACACGCACACACACACACACACACACACACACACGCGCGCGCGCGCGCGCGCGCGCGCACACATACACACACATGCACACGCGCACACAGACACACAGACACACACACACACACACGCACACACACACACACACATACACACACATGCACACGCGCACACAGACACACAGACACACACACACACACGCACACACACACACACACACACACACACACACACACACACAGGACACCCACACAGCGTTCTCTCCAGGAATTCAGGCCCAAAAGGCAATGTGCCTTTGGTAGAAGCTAGAGAGAACACTGCCTACAGGACACCACGCCAGTCTCCCCTCACCTTGTTCTTAGGGTTGTTACAAGTGAGGTTGGAGAGGATCCCCAACACATAGCCTACTACTTGCATGTCATTGGAGGAGAGGAGGTTGATGCATGCTCGGATGAGTTCATCCAGGTGGTCTACCAGGTTGGCAGTGTCTGAGAGGTTGCGGAGGGTGATGAGGATGTTGAGGACTAGACGGCTGCTACGGTGGCCAAGGTGCATGGCCAGGACTTGCATACCACCGGCCTGGGAAGGAAGGGGAGGGGAGGGGAGGGGGAGGGGAGAGGGAGGGAAGGGGAGGCACAGGAGGGGAGAGGGAAGGGACAGGAGAGAAGAAAAGAATAAATTCATCTGTCTATCTTCTTGTCAAGGCCCCACTCACCCTCACCCCATCCATTACAGAAATAACTTTATCTGACATGCACACACACACACACACATTGTGCCCTCCTTCACATACGTACGTATGTCAGTGCAGTTGTTGCAACATCTCCTGTCGGCAGAGACAGCTGCATTGGTCTCACCTTGACAATCTCAGCCTTGTTGCTGGGACAGGCAGAGAGGACCTTAAGGATGCGTGTGCAGGTGAAGAGGAGTTTCTCATAAGTGTACAAACGCATCAAACGGACCAGGTGGGCGGGACCTTGGGAGGACAGGATGATTAACTGGGAGGGGAGGGGAGGGGAGGGGGGAGGGGAGGGGAGGGTCTCCTAGCACTTGGGGTGATGACTGAGCCGTCAAGGATACTGATTCTACTTCAGGCTATGGGTAACAGTAGGCCACCTTTCAAAACACAAGCAGGTCCCTCCCTACCCACCTTGCTGTCCTGGTCCTTGAAGGCCAAAAGCTGGAGGCAGTCTGCACATACAGCTAGGAACTTGACGTTGTCCTTGGTGCTTAGCAGTGTCACTAGCCTCTCTATCCCACCTGTCAGAGGGAGGGGCACACAGTCGCACACACCCATCAAAGCTTCACCCACCTTGCACTACAGCCCTGCCAAACCTTAGTACAACCCTCAACCCACCTCTGGTACTGCCCCACCCACCTCTAGTACAGCCCCACCCACCTCTAGTACAGCCCCACCCACCTCTAGTACAGCCCCGCCCACCCACCTCTAGTACAACCCCACCCACCCACCTGCCAGCCGTACAGCCACCCTGCTGGGCTCATGGTGGAGGAGCATGTTGTGCAGTGTGGTGACTGCGTAGAATACCACAGCATCCACCGGTGAGGAGAGGAGGCGGACCATGTACTGGATGCCACCGCACTTGTAGATGGCAAGGATACCAGTCCTTCAGGGGAGAGGGAGCAAGAAAGGAACATGTACTACAGTACTTGTCATTTGTTGTCTGTTGTGTCTGCAGAGTACATTGTTATGTCTAGAAGGGGGCTCTTAGAAGGAAGTGCACACCCAAGAGTGCATTAGGCTTGATATTGCACAGTTCACAAGCTTTGATGTATGGCTTTATCGCACAACAACATGGCCTACATCATCACACAGTGCACACACCCTAGAGGGGCCTGCACACACGTGTGCCAACCGTCAGACTCACTTGTCACTAGAGATACTGTGGAGGGCACCAGCACTCGAACGCTGCACCTCTGCGTCGTTAGTCCTAGCCATTGCATGGACCAGCGCAGACACCACACTGGGGTTGTTGATGATGGCATGCCGACTGGCGTCCTTCTTGGTTAGCTGCTGGGTCACCTGGGCGGCCTGAGCCAGTACTGAGGGATCGGAGTCGCTCAGCAGTTGTGTCAACTCGGGAAGGGTGCGAGTCACAAGCTCTGCATTGTCCTATGTGAAGCACAAGGGGTAGAGATACGGCTGTAACACAATGGCAAAAATATGGGAGAGAGGCTTAGAGAGGGAAGGAAGTGGAAGTGGGTGTGCTCACATGCATGCATGCACACACGCGCGCACACACACACACACACACACACACACACACACACACACACACACACACACACACACACACATTTTTGTTCCATCATTTCTTCTCTGTCAAGGTCCCCATCAGCAACTAACGAAGGTGCCTTTGTATTGATCCCCGAGTCGTTTGGAGACGTATGGCTGGTACGCCCATACACCGGTTGGTGGGAGGGGCCCGCATAGCCCATCATGGAGTGGGTGTGACCTACAAGCGGCAACAGCAACAACTGCTCAACCATCTCACACAGCACACCTCACTCACAAAGGGATGACATACTACCAGTATACATTTCAACTTTGCCGAAAACCCTAACCTTCCTCTCATTCAACACACACACACACACTGATGTCGGAGGATAAGGTTACCTATTCCACGGAGGAGACTGACCTGGGTGCATTGGAAGTGGGTGGGGCTCTGGGTGGGGCATCATGGGAAGGCCTGGTTGCTGTCCCAACTGCATGCTGACACTCCTGATCTCAGCATCAAGGGAGCGTAGTTGGGCCTCAATTTCATGCCTGTATATGGAACATGTCAAATAATGCATCAGGAGTGTGTGTGTGTGTGTGTGTGTGTGTGTGTGTGTGTGTGTGTGTGTGTGTGTGTGTGTGTGTGTGTGTGTGTGTGTGTGTGTGTGTGTGTGTGTGTGTGTGTGTGTGTGTGTGTGTGTGTGTGTGTGTGTGTGTGTGTGTGTGTGTGTGTGCGTGTATGTGTGCGTGTGTGTGTGTGTGTTGAGTATGTCGGTTACTTTTGGTATGGGTTGTGCTGTAGATTAGCAAGTAAGCGTTGCTTCCGCTCGTAAAGGCTCTCCAAAAACTGCTGACATCTCTCTCGTTCCTACAGACACACACATGCATAGCAGGTGACATCATCAAACAATACTCTTACCCACAACAAAAAACAAAAGCCGTACCTAATCACACAGCTAGGAAGTTATGTGTGACTAGCATGTAAACAGATCAAGGGCATGTAAAAACCAATGATTGTAGGGTTGCCTGGCAACAATATTAAAATTCCATTACCACCGTTGGAGCCCTTTTGAAGTATACAGCTTCACTGTGTACTTCAAGTAAATGCTACAGCACACCACACCGGAGCCTCGCTTCTCACCAACTCATCTACAGTAGTCATCACTCACCAAATTCACAGGACTCAGTCCGAAGTCCATGCACGCTGCACGAGCAGAGAGAGAGAGAGAGAGAGAGAGAGAGAGAGAGAGAATGACAAAGAACTCTCATATGCATGCCTTGACAGGTGGCACTCTGCTGTCTCTACTATCCTAGTGGCCAGCTGTTTATCGAGTGTATGTATGCTAGAAACCATACCAGTCCACTACAAGGGCGCCAACAACACCGATATCTTTCAATTAGGAAGAATATTGACCAATTGTGCCTTACATAGCTATTGTGCAGGGTAACAGGATAAGAAGCTCACGTGGAATCGGTTCCATAGCCATTATTCGTGACTCGGTGAAACGTCAACCTGCCGAGAGGGAATGGACGGAGATGCTCAGAATCCTTCCGCTTGCCACACGGGAGAAGCACGGTGTGCCTTGTGATGTATCACCACTACAAGGATTCCTCCGAATTGAGGTCGAGTAAAAGCTAAAAGCTTACTTGTGAGAGTTTCTCCCTCAATAATCGGGCAAAGGAGGTCAAGAAAACGAATTCCCAATCCGTGCGCGTGTGTGCGGAAGTTATTGTGATTAGAGAACGCAAACTAAACGCATAATATACGAATGGCTAGTACTGTACCGAGAAGGGTACTGTACAGAGCTTCGAGGAGTGCTCGCGAATTGATCCGTGCCAGGACGTTCTGGGAGCTTAGCCCACGTAAGACCTGCTCTGTTGTGGCGCACACATGGCGCAAAAATAGCATGTGGAGTGTGAGCATGTTGGTATAGTGCAGTATAGAGTACTTCACTCAAATCATGGGCAGCTAGCTATAGGCCAAGCAAGACAACTCCAGTTATGTAGCAGGCCAGCTAGGGTCCTCTGCATGAATACAGCTGGAGATCACTGTGTTAATGTGCGCTTATGTTTGCTGCCACTTCTTGTTTTCGCCAGGCCGGTTGGTGAACACTGTGTTCACAGCTAGACAGCAAGTAATGGAAGACAGAGAGGCTGGCATTGACTGTCACCAGCAGCGTGCACCCTACAGTCAAGCTGTATTCAATGTCGAAGACCTAGTGAGTACTGACAACCCAGTGGTGCAGTTCCAGGCTTGGTTCACAGAGGCCAGGGCCTGTCCAGGGATAACAGAGCCACAGGCAATGAGCCTTGCCACCTGCACCGCTGATGGCAAACCGTCAGTTCGTGTGGTCCTGATGAAGCAGATTGATAAGTCCGGACTAGTCTTCTACACCAATTATGACAGTCGTAAGGGTCGTGAGTTGGAGGCGAATCCACAAGCGGCTGCTGTGTTCTACTGGGGACCTCTGCACCGACAGATCAGAGTGGAAGGACGGGTTGAGAGAGTGAGTGTTGAGCAGTCTGAGATGTACTTCCACTCACGTCCTTATGACAGTCAAGTCAGTGCTAGTGCATCACCACAGAGCACCATCATTGCAAGCAGGGAGGTGTTGGTCCAGGAGGTGGAGAGACTGAAGACTGCTTACCCCGATCTGGTCCCCTGCCCTCCTCACTGGGGTGGCTACAGGCTCATCCCTTCATCATTTGAATTCTGGCAAGGACAAAGTAGTCGGTTACATGACAGGCTTGTCTTCACGAATCATGGAGGTGATACTTGGAAGCTGACCAGGCTAGCTCCTTAAGGTATCACTGCTTCAAAAGTGACCTTGACCTTGAAGAAATTATTACTAAATTCTGTAGACTGATTATACGTGAAAGTAAGTCGCTAACAGTTACCCGGGGTATTTAAAATTTACACACTAGTGCAGGGTGTCCGGGGGTTGACTGACTTGGCTACCAGCGAAAATGGCTGCTGTGGGAGGCGACCCTTTATCGGAACTCGTAGCTTGGTACGAAGAAGCTACGGACAAACACTCTGGCGTCGCAGACCCGTTCGTAATGAGCTTAGCTACTGCCTCGCTGGACTCAAGGCCCAGCTTGCGAAGTGTTCGTGTGCAGCAGTTGGACAGGGATGGGGTCGTCTTCTATACGAAGAGCTTCAGTCAGAAGGCGGAGCAAGCAAGCAAGAATCCTCGCGTGGCCGGGCTCTTCTACTGGAGCAAGCTAGCCAGACAGGTACGCTTGGAAGGTGTGTTGCAACAGCTGCCTCGGGAGGAGGTGGAAGCGCACTTCGACGAGATCAAGGTGGACGCAATCAAGTACAGTATCATTGCATTCAACTCTAATATTACCTATGATAGCCGAGCCGCAATGGAGCAGGAGTGGAGGGCAGTGGCAGAGCAGTGCAAAACGGGCAGTTCATCCTGCCCAGAACATTTTATTGGGTTCAGACTAGTTCCAGACATGGTGGAGTTGTACCAGTCCGACAGTAGCGGTATGTTCATTCATGATTGCCTTCGCTACACCAGGCAGAGTGACGGTGGATGGAAGGTGGTCAGGCTTGCTCCGTGATGTACACCAATACAGTACAATTCAATTCAATGCAATGCAATGCATGCAATTCAATTCAATGCAATAATTATTCATTTTTTGATTGCACCATGCCAATAGGCTCTAGAACACATTATGGTCCAATGTAGCACTGCACACATCATGTACCACGGGAAATGCAGAGATATAGATGAGTACCATGTAAAGAAACTGGGGTCAATGTTAATATAGGGTGTGACAGCTTGCTTGATAGCATGTATCATAATTATAGGCATTAATAGAACCTAGCTGACCACATAGAACTAAGACAATAGTTCTTAGGCCAGTGACATGGCCAATACATAGACTCTCCCATGTGCAGCTCCCCACAAATACCCATGGATACTATAGGCATCCTTAATGGAAATACTTGCACTCTGTCTAGTGTGATCCAGTCATTGTACTGTACATGTCTTACAATTGCCTATTGATGTGTAGCTATGTGCAAAAGCTGTATGAAATAGGATTATATAAAAGTCTCACTACAGATGAGAAGTACATAGCTGTAGTATGCATTGCTCTAAACATGCTTTCAAATGTCGACCTTTCCCTGTGCCTTTATTCTAACCGACAGTGATTCAGCACCATCTCTTCACTGAGTTTCCACATAGCTACAATGACCTCGAGTTCATCTGTTGTCTTTGGGAGGGTAGCCTGCTCCACACAGTCAGCAAAGTACGTACGTACTAATACCTTCATACAAACAGTATTGCATCATGAGCAATATAGCTGTCCACCTGGGGTCATCTTACACGTACCCTAGAGTGTTGGTACCGGTGTGGTGTTGACTCGAGGGTCCATCCTGATCTGCAAGCACTACTAAGAAAATGGCTGCCAGAAGCGTCGAGCCTTTATCGGATCTCGTAGCTTGGTACGAAGAAGCTACGGACAAACGCTCTGGCGTCGCAGACCCGGCCGTAATGAGCCTAGCTACTGCCTCGCTGGACTCAAGGCCAAGCCTGCGAAGTGTTCGTGTGCAGCAGTTGGACAGGGATGGGGTCGTCTTCTGGACGACCAGCTTCAGTCAGAAGGCGGAGCAAGCTAGCAAGAATCCTCGCGTGGCCGGGCTCTTCTACTGGAGCAAGCTAGCCAGACAGGTGCGCTTGGAAGGCGTGTTGCAACAGCTGCCTCGGGAGGAGGTGGAAGCGCAGTTCGACAAGATCAAGGTGGACGCAATCAAGTACAGTATCATTGCATTCAACTCTAATGTCGCCTATGATAGCCAAGCTGCCAAGGAACAGGAGTGGAGAACAGTGGCAGAGCAGTACAAAACGGTCAGCCCGTCCTGTCCAGAACATTTCATAGGGTTCAGACTGGTTCCAGACATGGTGGAGTTGTACCAGGAGAACTACAGTATGTACATCAGTGACCGTCTTCGCTACACCAGACAGAGTGACGGTGGATGGAAGGTGGATAGGCTTTAGCTTGTGCCATGATGTACACCAGTACAGTAGGCTCTCCAATGTGTAGCTGCCTACATGTATACATACATAGCCATAGCCATGGATACAAAGAAAATTAGCGCTAGCTACGTATCTGGTCTCTTTGTAAGTATTGTTTTGCAATTGCTGTGTATGTGTAAATGCTGTATGAAATAGGATGGTATACAAATCTCACTACAGATGGGAAATACATGGCTATAATGTGTATTGCTCTAAACACACTTTCGAATGTCAGTCTTTCCCTGTGCCTCTCACTGGCAGTGAGTCTGTACCATCTCTTCGCTGAGTTTCCACAGTCTCTCTGCAACAACCTCATTCGTTGCCTTTGGGAGAGTAGCCTGCTCCGCACAGTCAGCAAAGTACTTACCTACACACACAGACAATACAATGCTGTATCAGGGATGCATTTGCATGGGGAGAGGGGAAGGCGGGGCATTCACCACCCCCCCCCCCCCCCCTTGAAAATTTGGCAAGCCATATGTCGACCTAGTATTGCCGCCCCTTAATTCTTGAACCTCAGTACAGCACTGTGTACGATGAGTGCAGCAGACATACCATATAGTCAAAAATACTTCGGAGGAATATTTTCACAAATATCATGGATATTTTATGATATCCTTCACAAACATTTGCATTTATCCTATGCTTAATATAATTATTGGGTCACGAACTACTATAAGACAAGATGAAGGCTTGTACATGTATGGTCCACCATATAATTGGCCAGAAACTATGAATTGACAGCACGTGTATGCTCAGAAGGCATGCACAGCACCTTGTGCTTGTGCTGTGCCTTATACATTTGAGAATATTTCATTACAAGTGAGTCTATGATATGCATCATATCACTGCATACAATTACTTTGAGCTAGAAGATTCGGTACTAATTATTAGGGAGACAGCTCACTATCAACAGTAGCACCAATTTCCACTATTGCAGCTGCCGATGAAGCAGTGAGGAAGGTAATCGTAGACAGTCTACAGCGATACAGGCAAAAATGAAAGTACCGTTATTTCACTTGGTGTGCATACTTGCACAGTACACGCACTGTGACTTCTAATAGTACATTTGATTTCAAAGCATCCCTGGCTGTCCAGCAGCAGCTGTGTGCAGTCAGGTGCCACCATTGTACAGGGGGCGTGGCTTATCTTCATCAAGCAAAATGCAAACTTTTCTAGTGGTAATCTCCCATGAAATGTCCTACTACACTGTACGGTCTGTGGCATACACAGCAAGTTGCAACTTGCCGTTCAAAATGAAGCACTAAAGTGCAAAAAAAAACCTCGGCGTGTTTGCAAACAAACGCTGCTGGCTAAATTAACATTGTTGCAGATTGTTGTATTCACTAAGAGTCTAGAGTAGAAGCTCAACATAGGCATGCAATGACTGTGACTATGCGACTGTAGTTATAGGTCTTTGCTGTAGCTATGCAACGAAGGCATTGTATAAGTAACGTAATTCACAATACTGAGCAAAAGTGTGCATGGGTGCCACAAAACGCTGCATTCTGTGGCACTAGATAAGATGCTGAACACTTGTGCAATAACATGACATCATTGGAAAAGATGAAATGGACGCCATTTCCATCGAGGTGTGGACCCTCTTGAACTACAGAGAAGTGGTTCTCTATGCAAACTACGTACAGCATTATACCGTGTGGTACACGTTGCAAATCGGATCTGGCAATCTACCACCAGACGCCGCATTGAGGGCTCGCACTGCCAGAGTATATAGAATGCTGGACTCGGCACCTCTCAACTACATCCTGCCATTGAGCGTGATTTAGTCGTTCTCAAAAAGAGTATAAGCTGCATATTGGACTTTTCGATGTTTTCACGCCATATCTCTAGTCTCGTTCCAAACCCATCTCTGGTGTTCTGCCATTTTAGAGGACGCTCTTCCCAAAATGGCGGAACGGCGGAGATAGGGCTGGGTACGAGACTACCATATCTCTCGAACGCAGTACTTTTGAGACAATCACCTTTTTTAACTTCCTACTTTGTCGTTCGGAATCCACTGGTATCGCGGATAAGGCGCCTCATAACCTGCAATACCAGATTAGGTGCGGCCACACACACACACACACACACACACACACACACACACACACACACACACACACACACACACACACACACACACACACACACACACACACACACACACACACACACACACACACACACACACACACACACACACACACACACACACACACACACACACACACACACACACACACAAACCAAGTACCGTAACCCCTCGCCGCGCTATGCGCCAAAGAGGGTTAACAACAGTGCAAGTTTACCATACCACAGGCCGACCATCAGTAGATTGTATACTTGTTAGACCTGCAACATGAGAGCTGGTTGGAGCAGTTTCACCCCATGTCCCACATCTTTGATGGCTTGCATGATATAGTTACCTGACACTCCATCCAGTTCCTCAGCCACTGCACAGTGTATGGTGGTTTGCGCTCCTTGCTTTGCAGACTTGAGGACAAGCATTCCAATCGGAATGAAGAGGATCTACAGCATTAAGGAGTAATAGACAGTGAGCAAGATCCAGCAGAGAACAATGGAGAACAACTGGGTCCCCTTCCACTACAATCTAATGACAGCTAGGAGCTACAATTGTATTGAAGAACTCTTGTCCATAACATACCCTTCGCCACAGAGGGATCTTTTGCATAAAATGTCGTCCCAACTCAGTCCAAACTATTCCAGGATGCAGACAGTTGACAGTGACGTTGGTACCCTTCAGCCGCTTTGCCAAGGCCACTGTGAAGAGGTTGTTAGCCAACTTGCTCTGGCAATATGCAGCCCATGAATTGTAATCGTTTTCACTGTCAATGTCATCAAAATTGATTTCTCCATTTTTGTAGCCTAGGGAGGATACAACTACAATCCTTGCTACAGGGGCTTCCTTCAACCGGTCAAGAAGGAGGCAGGTAAGGAGGAAGTGACCCAGGTGGTTGACACCAAACTGCATCTCATGCCCCTCTGCTGTCTTCCAATAGGGACAACGCATAACTCCGGCATTGTTGATCAGGATGTCCAGCCTAGCCTCCTCTTTGAGTATGCGCTGAGCAAATGTCCTTACAGACTCCAATGACGCAAGGTCAAGGTTGTAATACACTACGTTGGTGCTTCCAGACTTGCGGATGATCTCTTGCAGGGCTACCTCTGCACGGCCTGCATCGCGGCAGGCTATAATCACTCTGGCTCCACGGCCGGCAAGGTCAATGGCGGTCTCCTTGCCAATCCCAGTGTTTCCTCCAGTGATGATTACAGTCTTGCCATCCAGTCTCGCTTTAGAGTAGCACACACCTCCTTGGAAGTGCCTAAAGTGAAACACACAACACACGTAATAATGAACTATACCTCATCTACATACAATTGATTTGATGATGCCACCGGGGGGACGCCTGCATGACAGGCAGAACATCGCTCAAGCTTTAAGAACGGCATGTTTCCAATGTAGGACACATTACGCCGCAGATAGCACTCAAACTGCTGCTAGTGCGCTGCACCTGAGACGTATGCAGCCAGGGATTGGTCTTAGCTAACTTCCGTAGGTGTGAGCGAAGACAGCTACTTGCATTATCTGTGCTGTGAGCGCTAACCTTCTCAAAGCAGCTATCGCAATGGCCCCAATTCCCACTGCTATGCCAAGGTAGACAGTTAGGGATAGCCGGCCGTCTTCTCGGAGCAACATTGTGCGTCTTCAGCTAACTACAATCCTGTACCCCAGCCTTGAATAACTAGGCCGTCGACAACGAGACACCGTGCCTAGTAATTACCGTATAAGCTCTAATTTACACGCGACTCGCAGCTGGAAGGGTAGATAATTTTATTTCGCGAATGGTCGCCTGGTTATTTATATTGTTAACATATGCAATGTATTTACTTACTGGAAGTGTTAAGCACGAAATTTCTGCTAGTATGTACATAATTTTCGCGAGTGCGGACGGCTTAGGGAAATTCGCGAAAATAAAGTCCCCCTAAAATTATTATAATTCGCTGCAACAAAATGGCGTTAGGTCGCCAGTGCCCGGGCAATCGGTGCACTCTGTGGCTAAAACAAAAGCAGCCCGCTTGTGGAGACTCTGTCTTTGAAAACCATCACCAGGGCAGCCTGAGGTGGCCGGTCCCAGCGAGGCACTGTAACAGCCAACTGCATGCGCAGGGCAGATGTATTTCAACCTCTCCATTCTGGCATTATTTAGCGCTAGCTACATGCATAGTACAGTGGCGTAGGAAGCGGGGGGGCGCGGGGGGCTGGCGCCCCCCTGAACGCCAGAAATGGGGGGCTGTGCCCCCCTAAAAATATGCCAAATTGTTTTATAACTTGCCCCATTTAGTCACTATTCTGTTGTACTGGACTGAATTCTGAACTTGTAGAACGCCCGGCAGTATAGTCTCGCTTATCTAGCCAGTCCAGCCCCTAGTGCACGTCCCGCACAACAATCCTACTCCATTTTGTATTGCGCAAGGGGCAGGTGTTGCGCAATAAGTGAAAAAATTTTCGCTCGCTCCGCTCGCGAAACTTTTTCCTAGCACTACAGCCCCCCTTTACTGAAACTACTTCCTACGCCCCTGCAGTAAATAATAATACCTGCACTCTCTCTACTGTGATCCATTCTACTGTTAACAATTGCATATCTTCGTGTGCATCTATGCTGTATAGGATGGTATACAACTCACTACAGGTGGGATATACATAGCTAGCTGTAATCATAAATGTGCATACATTGCTCTATTATAGCATACACGCTTTCACTTTAGCTGGTCACAAGGCCAAGCCTGCAAAGTGTTTGTGTACAGCATTTGGACAGGAATGGAGTCATTTTCTGGACAACCAGATTCAGTGAGAAGGCTGTCCAGAGCATTTTATAGGGTTCAGGCTGGTTCCAGACATGGTGGAGTTGTACCAGACCGACAGTAGCGGTATGTTCATTCATGACTGTCTTCGCTACACCAGGCAGAGTGACGGTGGATGGAAGGTGGTCAGGCTTGCTCTGTGACGCACACCAATACAATACATAGACTCTCCTGTGTGCAGCTCCCCACAAATACCCACAGATACTAAGCATCCTTAATGGAAAATACTTGCACTCTGTCTACTGTGATCCAGTCCATTGTACTGTCTGTGTGTATGTGCTGCTGTGTATGTGTAAATGCTGTATGAAATAGGATGGTATACAAATCTCACTACAGATGGGAAATACATGGCTATAATGTGTATTGCTCTAAACACTCTGACAAATGTCAGCCTTTCCCTGTGCCTCTCACTGGCAGTGAGTCTGTACCATCTCTTCGCTGAGTTTCCACAGTCTCTCTGCAACAACCTCATCTGTTGCTTTAAGGAGAGTAGCCTGCTCCGCACAGTCAGCAAAGTACTTACCTACACACACAGACAATACAATGCTGTATGAGCAAAAGGACATCACTGTTTTTCAGAATTAAAGCGTACACACGTTAGGACAATGAAGAATTCCAAGAATTAACATAAAGCAACATCAAAATAGCCATCGTAAATCTCTGCGATCGAAAACACTACATGGAACTGCATTTCACTGTTTCAAGCCTTTGTTTATCTTTAAAGTGGACACCTGGTTGGGTCCACGTATTGCAGATTGCTGCAAACACTCTAACACAAGCAGATGCAATGAACTATTGCATGATATAGTTACCTGACACTCCATCCAGCTCCTCAGCCACTGCACAGTGTATGGTGGTCTGCGCTCCTTGCTTTGCAGACTTGAGGATAATGAGCACAAGTGGAAGGAAGAGTATCTACAGCAATAGGGGGTAACAGACAGGTGGTGATCAGGCTCCATAGCAGAGAATAAGTGTGTCGTCTACAAGTTCACCGAAGGTACAAGTTGGCAATACTCATCCACTCTATGGTCAGACTTATGCAGCCGATCACCGTGAAACTATTGTTTGTGAGTTACTCAAGCTGCCACACAAACTGTATATTGGGCACATATGTCTATAGCTCTGGTTTTGGGATAGAGTGAACCTTCCATGCACTACAATACGATGACAGAAGCTAATACTGAAGGACTCCATCAAATGTACCTTGCGCCACAGAGGGATCTCCTTCACAACATGCCGCCCCAACTCCGTCCAAATTCTCCCAGGATGCAGACAGTTGACAGTGACATTGGTACCCTTCAGCCGCTTTGCCAAGGCCCTTGTGAAGAGGTTGTTAGCCAACTTGCTCTGGCAATACGCAGCCCATGAATTATAATCATTTTCACTGTCAATGTCATAAAAGTTGATTTCTCCTCTTCTGTAGGCACGGGAAGACACAACCACAATCCTCGCTACAGGCGCTTCCTTCAACCGGTCAAGAAGGAGGACGGTGAGAAGGAAGTGACCCAGGTGGTTGACACCAAACTGCATCTCATGCCCCTCTGCTGTCTTCCAATAGGGACACTGCATAACTCCGGCATTGTTGATCAGGATGTCCAGCCTAGCCTCCTCTTTGAGTATGCGCTGAGCAAATGTCCTTACAGACTCCAATGACGCAAGGTCAAGGTTGTAATACACTACGTTGGTGCTTCCAGACTTGCGGACGATCTCTTGCAGGGCTACCTCTGCACGATCTGCATCGCGGCAGGCTATAATCACCCTGGCTCCACGGCGGGCAAGGTCAATGGCGGTCTCCTTGCCAATCCCAGTGTTTCCTCCGGTGATGATCACAGTCTTGCCATCTAGTCTCGCTTTAGAGTAGCACACACCTCCTTGGAAGTACCTACAGTGAAACACACAACACACGTAATGGTGAACTATACTTAATCTGCATACAATTGCTCGGACAATGCCACGGCGGGGACGACTGACAGGTGGAGCCTCGCCCGGATAAACACTGGATGCGGGTATCAGCACGTTTCGCATGCTACCACTGCGGGCCACATTACGTACGTAACACTCAAATTGCTGCTGGCGCGTTGTACCTGAGACATATAGCACAGCCAGTGATTGGTCTTAACTTCCGTCCATGTGAGCACAGATAGCCACTTAGGGAGGATTACCTGTACACGTGCTGCGTGCGCTAACCTTCTCAAAGCAGCTACTGCAATGGCCCCAATTCCCACTCCAATGCCAAGGTAGGCAGTTAGAGATAGCCGGCCGTCTTCTCGGAGGAACATTGCGCGTCTACAACCACAATCCTGTATCCTAGCCTCGAATAACTATGCCGTAGACCACGAGACACTGTGTACTAGTAACCAGTCCACCGGCCACCATTTTATTATTCGCGGCAAACAAAATGGCGCTGGCGGTCGAGGAGCGCCCGAGTGTACATACGTCACGCACACATGCACAGACTAGCTAACATACTCAGTACTGTGTGCGTATTGTGCACCTGTCTCTGATACACGCATGTGATGTGGTGGAGGTCCATGCTACACTGCAGCACATTGAACAGAAAATACGAATGTTGAGCAATCATGTGAGAGCCTCAAGAGGCGTATCCACACGAGTGCACTTATCCGGATCGAATGCGCATTCGATCCGGATCGAATCGAATCGGTTGCGTCCACATGGAATGCGCATTCGAACGATACGAATTTCGATTCGCATAAGTCGATCCACCTACGTAGGTAGATTCGAATCCGGTCAATTCGGTTCGGTTTAAGAGCGCGCGAAAAGTAAAGAGATGGCTGACTCGTTTTGGTCGTTCGCGGAGACTACAGCACTGCTGAATCTGTGGGGCGGGGGGGGGGGGGGACATCACCGTACAGCGACAATTGGTCGCGCACACTCCAAAACCAGTGCATTGCAAATCCTGCAAGTACAAGTATACCCTAATATATGCATGCTTACTAGCTCAGGTGAGCTACGACAATAAATGGCATGCATTGAGGCAGTCTACGGCCTAGGCCTGTAGGACAGATGTTTGCGTGTAGTCTCTTATGCATATTCCGTAGCTAGCTACGTACCTTCGTCGCTGCATCCGCCTCCTGAGAAAATTCGATATTGTAGAACACGCGCACGTTTGCTGAAGATGCGTCTACGCTGCCTCTCCCTCCAAAAATGCTGAAGATGCGTCTACGCTTCCTCTCCCTCCAAAAATGCTGCCGCTGCATATCGAGGATAAACTTCCAAAGCAAGCACGCCAACAACAACAACTCCGAGTTCGCTAACGCCATTTTGACGCGTCACACAATGTAGAAACACGTGACAATACGCGCGCAATTTTGCTGTCCCATGCGCATTCGGTTTTGGGAGTGAGGACGCGATTTTCTACTCGATTCGCATTGGCAGAACCTACTTAACCGGAAAGAATTCCAATGCGCATTCGAAGCGAATTCCGTGTGGACACGCCTAAGGTCAAACGGTCTACTTATCCTTCTTTGCTACGTGATTGCTCAACAATCCCATTATATATTACAGATAAGCACACTGCTGAGGAAGCACTCTGAAATGGCTAAACATCCATATCATTAATGTTTTATAGTAACTCTGTACTTCTAATTCATGATTTACAGTTGGTGAATGGCAGTTTGACCAACAGGCTTGCACACAATAGATGTGTGCAGATACATGGGTAATTTGTATGCGCATATGTTTCCTCACATTAAAGTCTATTGCTACACTAAATGTTGAGCTTCATGTTGAAGCAAGCCAACTCTCTACCATCCTGGTCAGTCACATTCGCATTCCATGTGTACAGTCCCTGCAGATACATTGGGTGGGCATACATGTAATGGAAGGCGAAGGCAATAGGAAGATAAAAGCAATGATAAAGAGAATGTGATGGAGTCGAGTAGCATACACAGTAGAGTAGATGAGAGTGCATGGTACCATCTGTGCATGACTGAGCTGAAATACCTGCAGTCTCTCTCACATGCTTTTCTACTTATTGGGCCAGTGTCTACACTTGTATCAACTACGTATTTAGCTGCCATGAATCAACAGTACACTGCACACTGACTCACAGGAGGTTGGAAGTTTCGAATAGTGTGCTTCACTGTCACTGTCCCTGGTCCTGCCTTCACCGGGCAGTTGAGGTCAAGTGTCTTGCAGAGGTTGACAGAATTACTGAAATACGGGATCACGCCATACTTGACAAACACACTGATAGTACCGTTAGTGACCTCCTCCTCTGGAAGACAGACAGTGAATGGGGGACGATCAAAATGAGGTGGAAGGAATGAAAAGGGAGCTTGATGGAGGAGCCAATCACAAGTGCACAGCTAGCAAGAACCTAGCCATGGTGTGTCAGTAAGCATGGTCACATACACTATATTCATAACTGCCCAAGTGACATGATTAGAGTGCAGACATACAGGTCACTGTAGCAATGAGTACCATGAGTGGTCACAAATATGCACAACAATTCGCTGTTCCTAAGCTGAGGTTGCTTGCCAGTGGCCTTGCTTACTGAGATAGTAATCCACCTTTGCTGTCACAGTCTGTCCACTGAAGGGTGGGTCCGGGGTAAGGGTTACTTTGATTATCTTCAAGGGATCACCATCCTTAGCTGCAGGGATCGGAGTATAAATAGATAATGATGATAATAATAATGATTGATTGATTGATTGATTGAATAGAAATGCACGGTCACCAACTTATGCGGAACATCACACATACCTTTACCTCCCTGTTCCTACCTAGCAGCTACACGTGTGCATGGCCTACATGTCTAACATCCTGCTGTACAAGGGCACAAGACCAATATGTGGTCGAATCTGGATGCCGTTGGTTGACTCACAGCAGTTTGACCAGATGTCCCCCACTCTCATCCAATTCTTGGCTCCGAGAGGCTTCCCTTCCCTCAAATCAGTCATTGGTATGTTACCACAGAGAGATAGAGAAACAGAAAGGCACACACAAAGGAGCAGAAGAGCCCTATACTCGAGAGCCATCATCTCTGCACTCGCGGCACTGCGGGCGATTACATCATTGATCACGTGCAAAGTGGGAGTTCACGGTCCCCGTGTAAACCCTACAGTAAGTAACCTCCGCTGTAGTAGGAACAAGTATATACCCATTGAGTTGGGATGTGATTTCCTCTACCAGTAGAGATGGTTTGGCGACGATTAAGAGGAGAAGCTAGCATTTTCTACTAAGGCTAGGGCGCTCGTTCATCGTCTATATTCCTAGCAGCTAACCTAAATAATTTATGAAGGCTAGCTGCAAGAATTCTGACAAAAGTTTGCTTGCACACATAGCTACGGGGCACTTCACACATGTGCGTGCTTTATTGAAATGGTATTGAAATAAGTATGTCCTCTTCACCTTATTTCCATTTTACACCGCCAAGCTACTTACGTGTCATCATAGATATCTCAAATAAGCGCCATGTTCAGATTGCACACGCGTCGTATACATCCCTACAAAGGAGCTCGCGCTCAGCAACAGGATTTGAGATAGTCACAGCTCTAGAGCTCCTATAATAGCTACGTATACAGTTCACCCTGCGCCTTGTGACAGCTCATCATGCTGCTCCTGTTTTCTGCGGTGCTGTTTGTTTTCCCTTGGCGCACATTTACCCAGTTCCCAGCCATCTGCAACATTCCAAACAATTTGCAGACGAAAACCTGCTGCCCGAACAATTGCGGCGGTCCGACTAGAGGAAGCTGTGAAAGCGTTACTGAGCGAGTAGTTGCTCGATGGGGAAAGGCTAATTCGGAAGTCAATGCCATTCTGGAAGATGCCCCAAACCAACCACAGAAAGGGACGGCGGACGCTCGCTACCTTTGGCCGACAGTGGTGTTCGAGAAGGTCTGCCTCTGCAATGGCAACTTCGGCGGCGTCGATTGCAGCGAGTGTGATTTCGGGTGGACAGGGAGGGACTGCAGCAAGAAGAAGACACCTGTAATTCGCAAAAGCTTCGGTCGGCTCACTGAAACAGAGAAACAGACGGTGGTTAATGCAACTAGAAACCTAAAGAAAGAGATGGGCTGTTGGAGTGTGATTGTAGAAGAACCCACTAACTACACGTCAGGAATGGTCACTCTACAGAACGTTTCCACCTACGACTTCCTTATCTACTTGCACAACTACGCGGCACGCGGTGGCGCTCAGATCTGTACCAGAACGGTAGACAATAACATCACAATCGATTTTGCCTATTCAGGGCCTGCGTTTCCAATGTGGCACAGACGTTACCTCCTTACTGTTGAAAAGGAATTCCAGAGAATCACGAACGATACTTCATTTGCCCTCCCCTACTGGCAGTGGGAAGATGGAGACCTGTCTCCCTTCACTGCAGAGTACTATGGTATACCTTCTAACAACTATGGTTCCAATGCTGTCAATGTGAGTGGGCAATTACTAAGCCCAGATGACTGGAATACACTATGTGACATAACGTACTGGAGCCCTAGTTTGAATTGTTCCGAGTATTGGAGACCTTGCAACCCGGCCAATGACCTAGCTGCACAGAGACCTCTACAGAGAGGGGGAGGGTCCTCCTATCTACCAAACAGAGTTGAAGTAATGATTGCAATTGCTGCTCCTTCTTATGATGCTGCTGATGCACAAGGGAATTTCTTCCGAGATGCTCCTCGTCAGAGCTTCCGAAGCCGACTGGAAGGGTGGAACATCATCTGCTCAGCAGTGACTTGTACAGGGCCTCAAGACACTCTGAGTCACCATATGCACAACAGTATTCGAGACTGGGTTGGAGGACAGATGAGTGGCAATCCTGCGGCCGCCAATGATCCAATATTCAACTTTCATCATTGCAATTTGGACCGAATTCTTGAGAGCTGGATTCAGAAGTTTACAGGAGGAAATTCTAATCCAGCACTTCTTCCGGCATATGTTCCAGTGTCAGGGGGCCACCCAGGGCACAACCGTGATGACTACATGGTACCGTTCTTTCCACTTATTACAGCTGGTGGCCAGTATCGAAGTGCAGTGGACTGGGGATATCAATACGATGAACTCATCATAGCAGACATCCAGGATAACAGCATACCCGATTGTAGCAGTGTCACTGCCAGCTGTCCCATTTGCGATGCTAACAGCACATGCATCAACTGCACAAGTGAGACCTGTCCTGACCCGGTGTCAGTGAGTGGTAGTGCACATGTGGGATTGGGACTTGGGCTTGGATTGGGGCTTCCGCTATTGATTGCCATAGCAGCTCTCGTCATTCTCATCATGTTATTGATCATCTTTTGTCGCAAGAGGTCCCAGTATCCATGGCCAAAAGATGAGGGAGAAGTGGAAGTGACTTCTGTACAGACTTAAAAGCAGTTCATTGCTGAGTAGTGCCCAGTAGCCAAAGCAACACATGTAAAGCTGATTTTGTTTAGAAAGGCGCAAATTTTCCCCAACATCATGCTTGTTCATTAGCAGTTGAAATGTGCTAGCAATTGTGTGACATTAGACCACTTGCCCTGTGAAAAATGGACATGAAAGCATAATTATATAGTCCCATTGTGCACGGGATGTTCAGCCTATTATGTGTGTTGTACATTGCATGCATGCACTATAATTCACAGAAGGTTGGAACTCTTGAATGTAGTGGCTCACTGATGTATAGTTATAAAGTTAGTGTCCATGCAGGGACCTCCTGAGCTGCACTAGCAGGTAATTAGGTTTGTAAAGGTTATGTGAGGCATTAGTCAATAGAATATGGGTTCTTGGCCGCTGTATTTTGCATATAATTGTTGGCATTCCTGGATTATCCTGGTGAAAGATTTAAGTTGCACAATTGTCTCATAGCAGAATACGATGCTAAGAAAATAGCAATTCTGCTCCTCAATTCTACACGCGTATAGGGGCATAAGTTCACATAACTAATACCCTACAGTCTGATCTGAACTCATTGGATTGTCAAGTGTTTTCATGGGCTAATCCACATTGGTGCTAATAGTGTCATTAATATAATATAATAGCACATGGTTGGTGATATCAATCAGATTATTCCTGCCTAGGTTAATGACCATGACCTAACCAATACTGTGCCAGTTGGTGCAAGGCACAATGCAGTGGTGTAATTTGGGAGGAGAAATGTGGCTCCCTAGCTAACACCTAGAAGGCTAGAGAATTACTGGGCTATATCTGCCTATAATAGGACTGGTGCTATGTCTGTGGTTGAACCATGCAAGGCATATCGATTAAGAGTTCTCCAGATAAGGATTGCATTTATGAAAATGTGTTTGGCATTAGTCTAGCATAAGCTAAATGCAACTCTTTTCTTGTAATGCCGAGGGCACTGTTCCATCCATTGTTGCTGCAATGCATGAAGGTTATAATGATGATAATGATAATGATTATTGAATAGGGAGTCGCATCAGCAATTTGCTGGTCTTTCTGCGAGCCCTATAATACATACAACATACATACATAACTCATACACACACATGATCAGTCAGTAGCTAACTGTTAGGTTAACTGAAGGTTAACTGTTAAGCTGCAGTACGTATGTAATTATTCAATTCAATTCAATTCAATGATTAAGGTGCACCATGCCCGAAGGCACTAGGGCCAGGTTGGCCCAATGTAGCATAGCTCCCGCGAGCTACACGTCACATGATGGTCACATGATGTTACGTCACTTGTAACGTGTAATATGGCCGCCAAAAATTCTGTTTCAGCCGTGGTTCCAGCCGAGGTTCCAGCAGCGCACAAGACAATTAGGATAAGGAAAAGGGATGTTCTTAGACGAGTGAAAGAGCAGGTTTGATGAGATAATGTGTTTTACTACCGACAATGGGATCAGTTCTGTGTGTGAATACATGATTCGCACCTTGCGATATTTACTGTTTTCTTCGAACAGGTGGAATTCTACTTCAGGGATATAAGTTTAAGGGGCGGCTTTCTCAGAGCAAGAATTGACGAAAGTGAAAACGGATGTAAGTCAACAATTCAGTATTTCGACGCTTAGTGGTGCTTTGTCAAGTGTAGCTACATCAGTTGTGTGGCTATGTATTGGAAACAGGAAACTCTTTTCATGCTTCGTTTTCCAGTTGTCCCAATTAAGATGGTAGCCGGTTTCAACAGAGTGAAATCCATCACGTCAGATGTGGAAGTGGTAACAAATGCCATTAGGCAAAGTGACGTCCTTGAGGTACGTAGGGGCACTCAGTACAAGCCTATCATCACTACGTAGTAATCCTGTACTCTACTGGTCAGTTGTAATCACTACATCCATGCATGCAACTGACTGGCTGTGTGTGGGTAGATAGATGCTGATAAAGAGTATATTAATTCAATGTTGAGAGTGTGGTACGATGTGGGAAGGCATTGCAAGAGTGTCTCAAAGAGCCACAGTTTGCTTTAAAGTTGTTCTCCCTGTCTTCCTGTGTCGCCTCTAGTCAATGCACTATCTAAGAAAGATACGTGGGTAAAGGGGTAAAGATTGTGGTTTGAACGAATGTAGAGTCCTCCTTCAGTTTCTACCAATCTACACTAAATGTGATGATGCTATCACATCAATCTGGGAGTGAGCTAAAGCGGTTGGCGTAGTATTGTCTCCACTGGCCTCCTATAGCCGTAGTGATGAAGATAAAAAATTGTGTCCACAGAGTCATACATGGTCAGGGTAAATAGGCGATATTGATTGGGTAAATGCTCAATTTGTGGACAGCTGGCTGGGAGCCCAGTTCAACCCACCCAAAAAGTGAGTATTCAGCTAGTGCAGTTAAAACACTTCTCCTGCCTTATACATGTATTCTGAAGCACAATGCCTGAATATCACTCAAACTGTCTTGGCTTAAACTTCAGCACTGTGATACAGTGGGCCTGTTTGAGGCAGCCACCTGTGGGCCAGTTATAATTGGCCTTTATTGAGAGGTGGCTGTATGACAGAGGTAGACTGCCATGCCTTAGTGCTACTTGGGGTCTGGGAGGCTGGCTGTTATAGAGAGGTGGCTTCCTAACACAGTGACCATCTTAGACAGGTTCCACTGTATATTGTGTCCAGGTGTCTGCTGATGGACTAAAAGTTCGGCGTTCCATACCTCTAGCTGAACCGCAGGACATTGACAAGCGGACTGTTTACGTTGAAGACCTCCCTCCCAACTGTAGCATTGAAAGTCTCAGGAAGGATTTCGGCAAGTGTGGGACGGTGGAGTATGTCAGGTGAGAGAGAAGCGGACAACTGTTTTAATAGTGTGTGTTGTATTGTTCAGTTGGGGTGACCGGTGGTGTGTTGCCGCCTCTATAGACTGCCTCGGTACTCTGACAGCAGAGAGCTGAAGGGATATGCACATATCATGTACACACGTCCTGAGGCGTCATTGGAAGCAATAAAGGTGAGGCTGTACAGGGGAATCCCCTTATTAATGACTCTGGACTCC
The DNA here is from genome assembly GCA_964019415.1 of Ianthella basta. Classification (NCBI taxonomy): domain Eukaryota; kingdom Metazoa; phylum Porifera; class Demospongiae; order Verongiida; family Ianthellidae; genus Ianthella; species Ianthella basta. Next base: position 1,245,174 of record OZ025873.1, on the reverse strand, counting down.
AGGCACCTCTTTAACGAGGACAGTGCCAGACTGGCAATAGCCGTATGATAATCAAAGAGGATTCTAGTTAGAACTAAATGGGGGATTAGCCCCATTCAGGCTTTGTACCTTAATGCAACCTGGTAGGAGTATTGCACAACACCTTGCTGTGTATGTATTATATTGCACAACGCCTTGCTGTGTGTATACTCTGTATTGTATTGTATTGTATTTGTATTGTCTGCATTCTGTTATGATAGATGTTTGAAAACTTTGAATCTGGTTTGGAGCCTCTGTTCCCTCCTAAAGCTACCACCGTCAACACACAGACGAGCAGCACCTCATCTACTGCAGAGGAGGGAGGGGAGTGTGAGGGGAGGAGAGGAGACATGGTGGCCCGGGTTGAAGGTCAAAGCAGCAGAAGTGGTAGAAAGCGTCCACATGATAGTGATGAATCTTCTGCCATTGATGATGTAAAGGCATCAGTCACTGAAGATGACAGTAAAACATCTGAGCCAACTGATGACGAGAAGTTGTCTGTCAAGGATAGCCCTCCACAGGCAAAAGTGAAGAAGGTTGAAGACTGCTCCCATGACGAAGAAAGACTGGAGAAGACGACAAAGACAAACAAGAAGAGGAAACGTACCCCAAGGAAGAAGAAACCAAAAGAGACCAAACATTTGTATTCTTATAAAGTCTTGCACCAGTAAGTTCTGTGGTGTAGTGGCTGTGCCGCTTGTGAACTCAGTTATAATGGGTTTGTGTCCACACGCACTCTGGTAATGAGGGATTCCTTGAATGCAGAACACCTCTCTAATGAGGTCAGTGCCTACTGCCTAGCTACATAGAGATGTGCGCAAACCCAAACAAATCACCTCAAAGAATGTTCTGGCATTACTGTGACATCTACATACCACTAGTGGAGCCATATTGGTCCCCCCCCCCCCCCACTCCCAGCCTCAGACCCAATCCCTATTTCCATTCTGACTTCTACTTTGGAGGCCATTTCCATTCTGACTTCTACTTTGGAGGGAATGTCCCCAAGCACAATCCAGAATGGAGATAGGGACTGGATACAAAGCCACCCCCCTCCCATTTGGATATCCCCTCCCCTCCCCCCTCCCTCCCTCACGTGTAGATTGGAATGGAACAGATTAAAGAAGGTGTACCTGCAAGCACAGAAGGAGGAGATGTCCAGGGCAAAGAAGCTACTGGCAGCATTCAGGACAGATTTTTCCAAACCTGTCTCTCCTTTAAAGACAGCAAAAGGTGGAGGTACACACATATTATGCCTATGACTTGGACAACTGGGCCACTGTCACCTTTGACCCCTGTAGCTTCAGCAGTAGCAGAAAGTGGGAGTGATGACATGTATACCAGGACCAAGAGAGGTGCTGCTAAGGTGCATGTAGCAATATAGCAAATAAAAATACCGTATATTAAATTTTGTATACGTTTGTTCACAATTGTGTACTCGTGTATTACGTTGATTGTCATCATGTCTGCATTTGTGCGTGTATGAAGTTTAACCATTATTTCGATTAGCCTTTGTGAGATAAGAGGCTATTATTAAACAGCATTAATCAAGGCATCACCTGCCAAATTGTACGTTTAATTTTATATGATAGTATTCTTATTGTACTGTAGGTTCTCAGAAGACTTGAAAAGTCAGAGTTTCTGAAGCAAAGCACCTGATCCTCCTCCAGTTATGTACCCCCATAATGCACCAACGGCTTTGAGTGAAGAAGTAATCACGTAATTGTATTCCATTCCTGCTATGCAATCAGCACACTAAACATGCACAGAATTGAATACAGTCGATGTCTGGTACACCATTGCAATTTAGTTGGCTCGCTGTCTACGAATACAAAATTTGGCCGCATCATCTCATCCTCCTATCATTCCTCCTTCTGTGCTCTTGTCCACCCTCCCCTCCATGATGTTCCTTCAACACCCGATGTCGCCGAGCAATCTCGTCTGCACTTCCCTTGGAGGTCACTCCGCCAATCCCCACACGGGTGCCCCTAGTCCGTGACTTCAGTCCTCGAAACTCTTTTGGTCCAAGGCGGTTAGCCAGGGAGGGTGGCAGCTCTGATTGCCTCCAATGGTGTCGATTGTGATCTGAAGGGATGAAGGGAACAGCTCAGTACTTTGCGCTGCACGTCAGCTTACAGTACAAGAAGATGCTGGCACAACAACCATGCAATCAACAGTTCTTTAAAGCTGCTACGTATAAACACATGTAGGGCTTGGGGGCACAGCATATACACAGGGAAATACATGAACAGGTGGCTGACGACACAAGACTATAATACATATTGGATATGAGTGACAGGGTCACTGGAGGCATAAGCAGAGCATTAGTTACAATCTACATAGACACATGACATGCCAGGAAGATCTTCATAAAAGTGCTCTTGGGAATGCACTGACCTCCGCTTCCGCTGTAGTGACGTGAGAGGTACAGCTCTTCAGGGGTGGGTGAGACTCTGATGGGCGAACTGATCCGCTTCTTGCCTACAGGTACAGAAATCAAGGTGAGGGATGTAGAGGTGCAACTGTCACAGGCGGTAGCTTGTACTGTCGAGTCACAGGACACAACAGTTGAAACAACAAGATAAGAATACTCAACGCAGAGTCCACAGTTACTATACATATGTACACGCTCCACCTCCCCCCCCTCCCCCCCACACACATAACCAACAACCATGACGGAAGATTGATCACTGCCATGTTGTCTTCACCTTTTGCTCTCTCTTTCTCTTCTTCCCTTCCTCCAGAGACAGATGAGGACCGACGGCGACTAGTACTCACTGAAGATGGCTGCTTCTGCTCTTGCTGCAAGTCTTCTTCACCAAATTCGTCATCTGTTCACAGTTACAAAAAGAACAACAGATTGTAACCACACAGCAACAACATACATAAACAACAACAACAACCACATAAAATGGATACTTAAAACATGAATGTACAAAGTCAATGTTACTACTGCAGAGCCATGTCAGATGGACACGGAGAAACATACGTACCATATGCAAGTTCAATGACATCCTCTCCCCACCCAAGTGTACTGGACTGCTCCTGTGAATCCTCCTTCTTCTCCTCTCCTTGCTTCTCCTCCTCCTCAGATGACTGCACAACCCCCTCCTCCTCCTCCTCCTCCTCCTCCTCTCGATCCTCCACTTTTTCCCCTTCACCACCACCAGAAGACTCGGCTGCAGAGGAAAATGTAATGATCACACATATATGCTTGGTACATGCAGCATTGTTCATTCCATCACACCTACCATCACTGTGCGCATCTCCTCCAGCATCATCATCTGTCACACTTTCCTCCCCATGGCTGTGACCACTGTGCCCCTCTGGTGGCTCTTCTTCACTCACAGACACTCTAGCACTCTTCGTCTTTTTCTCGCTACCCTTCTCCCTCAGAGGCACATCTCGCAGCCTATCATCCTGTCTACTGTCCCTTGGCTGCTGGTTGTGCCGTCTACTGTGCCGCTCATCTGCTTCACCCTGTCGACTTGTGAGGTGTCTATTCCTCACCACTGGACGTCTACCCTCACTCTTGATCTCTGCCCTTCTACCTTCAGTTCTAGCATCTAATCTACTCTCTTCACTCCTCATCTCTAGCCGCCTGCCTTCCCCTCTAACCTCACGATGCCTTTCATCACTCCTAGTCTCTAGGTGTCGGTCTTCCCTTCGGACCTCTGCCTGCCTGCCCTCGCTCCTGAAGTCCATTCGTCTGCTATCGCCCCCAAAGTCTGCTCGTCTGCCTTCAGTCCTGATGTCTGGTCGTCTGCCTTCACTTCTAGCATCCAGACGTCTACGTTCACTTCTAATGTCTGGCCGTCTGCCCTCATTCCTAATGTCCGACCATCTATTCTCGGTTCTTTCAAAGTCATGGTCCCATCCATCTGAATCTGCCCCCCTAAGGTTACCTCGGCCATCTTGCCCTACCCTCCTCAAGTCACCCCGCCCATCCCGTCCTCTCTCAGCCCCACCCCCTACCCTAGGGTGGTATCTCCTGGGGCTATTCTGGTCCCGCCCACTGCCACCAGTTGGTGGACTCATTCTCCGTCTGTAACGAGAGGGAGATGGGGAGTACTCTTCTGCAGGAAGGTAGTTTAAGTCAAACTGCTTGTCAGGATACTGGTCTCTCATCTGTAGGTGAGGGTCATCACGTCGCATCCGAGAATGTATTCGGTCTGCAGGTGAAGCGTGTCTGCGTGGTGGTCTTGGTGACAGTCGTCCTGAGAGGCGTAGTAGTGGAGAGTATTCTCCTTGCAAAGAGGGTGGATGGGAGGGGAGGGAACGGGAAGGCCCGTAGTCCACATGTCTGTCTCGGCCTGAACGAGGGAGATCAGATCGCGGTCTTTTACTAGGCGAAGAGTAGTCCTTCACAGAACTATCATATAAAGAGCGGTTACGATAGCCAGGATCTGGGGTAGACTGCTCAGACAACTCGGCAGGTGAGCGTTCCCTCCTTCTCTTCCACTTCTTCTTCTCCTTCCTCCTCCTCCTCTCCTTCTCCTTCTCCTTCCTCCTCGATGATGACTTCTCCTTGTCCTTCCGATGGTGACTACGACCCTTTCGTCTCCCTTTCCTCACCGGGCTGGGAGACCTGCTGCTATCAGTCTCTGAAGAGGAGCTGCTGGAGCTGTAGTTGGAGGCAGAGGTGGAGTAGGAGCTGGAGCGAGAGCGGGAATAAGTTGATGAACGGGAGCGTCTTCGAGGACTCCTGCTCCGTGAGGCACTTCTAGAGTAGGACGACCGTGATCGTGATCGTTTGTAGAAATGAGCTTCACTACGGCGGGGTGTTCGGTCCTCCGGTGAGTGTTCAGGTGTACGAGAGCGTGCCTTTGTTTTATGTGGCTTCTTAACAGGATTCATACTATAGTGAAGGGAGGAACGTTAATGGTGATATACACACACACATACCCACCTTTCACATGACCAACTTTAAACCGGTTTCGAAAGAGTTTTACAAATGGTTTAAGTCGATCGTGTTCACATTGGCATACAGCGGTTCAAAGGCAATGACATCATTGTCCTGTGTTTGTTTAGTCGATTAGGTGTGAGGTTAAGATGGCGTCGAGTGAATGTTCGTTTGTTTTGTGGCGATTTCCTGCAGCAGATGGAGAACAAAACCTTCTAGTGGAAGGATAAGAAAGATAGAAGCGATGCGAAGACGATTTCAAGCCTTTTAAGACCGACAGGAGAATAAATTACGCGAAATCATGGCCGCGATCGTCGCTGATCGAAACTTACAAAGTACGAAGCAGCATTGGCTGCTTTGGGTCAGGAACAGAAGCCAGTCCTCACCAGACCAGCGTTTGCGTCTCACGTTCGCTGCAAATCTGTCCGCGATTCTTTCCTCTAGTAGCCATTTTTATCGCACCTCTAAAACGGTTTAGCAAAACCGGTTTACTTTAAACCTGCTCCCGAGCAGGTTTACGGAAACCGGTTTAGAAACCGGTTCAGCGATTTTAAAACGGTTTAAGAACCGGTGTAAGTGCCCATGTGAACGCGCTAAACCGGTTTGACATGACCATGTGAAAGGGGGGGCAGGGGAGAGTACTTGCTTTGTGTATGTGTGATAGGGTGAATGCACCTGTGTACACATGTGTGGTGAGTGTGTTTGTGTATGAGTGTTTAAGCAGAACGTATGTCTGTGTATGGTTAGTGTGTGTGTGTGTGTGTGTGTGTGTGTGTGTGTGTGTGTGTGTGTGTGTGTGTGTGTGTGTGTGTGTGTGTGTGTGTGTGTGTGTGTGTGTGTGTGTGTGTGTGTGTGTGTGTGTGTGTGTGTGTTAGTGTGTACATGCGTGCTTGCTTGAACAGTACACAAAGTGCACCCTGTCGTTCACACAGAAATTGAAGTAATACATTTTCACACACGATTAATGCAGTCACTTTCACGAAGACAACACACCATATTGGGATATACCACCTTAGCAGCTGACCGGATGACACATGCTGTGATGGCAGCATGCAGCTCAGTGGGTTGGAGTGTCACAAATGAAAGTAACAGCTGGCCACTTCCAAACCAATTCCCAATACAACACCCATTTAGTAACAGGCAAAGTGAAAGGGCACCACATGGCTTCAGCACAATGAGCAAGCACGTGTCACCACCAGGGGTAATCTCATTTCCTCACTAAGTGCAACTTCATCACTTTACCTAGCTGCTGGTATTACACCCATTGTGCAAGAGCTGAGGTGAATAAGCAACACTCTAATAAGTGCAAATGGCCAGGACACCACCAGGGTAACTTGGAGGGTATTACCCTTGGAACTATGTAATGTCCCAAAATAGCTACATAGGGACAGTTGACTTGACTATGTGCACAGTTAATCTCCCCTTGGTAGAGCTATGATTCCAAACAGAACTCCCACAAAGCCGGAAGTAGAACCAGGCTCAGGAGCACAGTTGTTTCGAGTTTCTAGTCCTAACTGACATTTGCGCTCTGCACCTGATCAAGTGAATAAGGCACTGGAATGGTAGATTTGCACATTCCATCATTCGCAGGTTGACATCATCACAGACACAAGTGGCCATGTCCCAAACACTGTGCTCGTGTGATTCAGTGCAGAGAGCATCAGGCAACCGGGAAAGGAAGCCTGAAATGACTACAACATGTCAACTACAAGTAGTGACACAAGCAGTGACACAAGTAGTGACGTAACTGCCAGAATTCTCCCACATATGTATGTTCTGTGCTTGTCCTCAACTGGTACCCACCTAAAGAGGGAAGCAGGGCTGGCCGTGGGCTGCATGCCTTGTAGCTGATACAGGCTGTGCCGGGACTGTGAGGCTTGGGCAAACCCGGCTGGTGTCTGTGAGGCTTGTGCGAACCCAGCTGGAGTCTGTGAAGCTTGTGCGAACCCAGCTGGAGTCTGTGAAGCTTGGGCGTACCCAGCTGGCGTCTGTGAGGCTTGGGCGTACCCAGCTGGCGTCTGTGAGGCTTGGGCATACCCAGCTGGTGTCTGTGAAGCTTGAGCGTACCCAGACATGGTCACTGTGACAGTAGGCAGCTTGCCTGGATGTGCAAGGAAGAGTGGGAGGAGGAAGGATGCAGTTTGATGCAATTTGCCATTGGGAGAATTGGTCATGCGTGAACATGGCTTTATCCACAACACAGTGCACCATCTATTGGGCACAGCACACCATACAGTCCAGCCCACAAACTGCCGTGAAGTGTCCCTTCACACACACTGTACAGTGCTGGCATACTCACCCAACACTGAGTACGGCATTGCATTCATTCCTTGACCAATCGATCCCTGCTTGGCAGGAGGAGGGCCGGGAGGGGGAGGGGGAGGGGGGAGTTGGGCGGGGTTCATGCCTGCCCTGGGGGCCATCCCCATTGCCGGGATAGCGGCCATTTGCATGTTTCCTTGGAGAGTGAGTGAATTAGCTAGGTGGGAAGCTGTTGCCAGGGGAACACCCTGAAGGAGGGGGTTAACAGTGACAGCCTTGGAATGGGGAAAGGGGAACAAAGGAGAGAAGGGGACAATAGAGGGGAGAAAAGGGAGGGCACAAGGGAGGAAAGGGAGTGTAGAGGGGAGGAAGGGTGGAGGAAGGGGACAGTAGAGGGGAGGAAGGGAACAGTAAAGGGGAGAAAAGGGAGGGTACAAGGAAGGAAAGGGAGTGTAGAGGGGAGGAAAGGGACAGTAGAAAGTGACAAATTGTAACATTGAGCAGACCACTCATGTGCAAATAGCCCAAGCCAGAAAGTTAGCTATGCAACATGGAAGGTCAGAAAAGGTTAGTTTCTAGGCCAAACAAGCTACTGAACCATGTGAGCAACCAAGCAGTACTTGCCTACAACACTCATGTCAGGAGACCACGTCTACTGTAGGGCTACCAACCAGGGAGCTAGTGAGTGTGTCCTGCATGCTTACTGTCATTGGGTGAGGCAGAGCTGACTGTGTCGATGACATTGAAGTGACATGAGTATGAGGCTTCTGTGGCATAAGAGAGGGAGGAAGGGATGCGAGGTGAAGTGGGAGCAGTGGGGGAGGGAGAGAGAGGGTGAAGTGGGGACAGGTGGAACATGTGAGGGGAGACAGTGTGATGGAGAGGTCTTACAGAAGTACCTTAGACAGTGATTGACAAACAGTAAACCGTTATCACTGAATTTTCAAAGCATGCCCATCTATTCTAAATCTTCCAGGAAGCCAGCTAGGCTTCTCGGAAGAAGCACAAACATACACTCCATACTCAACTTGCATCCCATTTATGTGCAACTCGAAGAGGCATCATTAGGTCTATCGGTGAAGTCAAATATACAGTTCAGGTATGCAAGCAGCGACAGAGTTGAGTGAGCCAGTCAACAAAATAACATACATCTGAGCACAAGTCCACCATGTCAGGCAACAAAACAACAAGAAAAACACAAGTGTTCCACAATACAAACAAACAAATAATTTGAAAAGAAAAACATGCATAAACAGATAACACACACAAAGAAGTACATGGCTGTGTATACGCACCATATCTGAGTACATACTCAAAACAACAACCCTACAACAGAATGCTGCACACATGTAAACAAACAAATACGGGTTCACAAGTAAACAAACAAATAAGTCCCAGATCAACAAAAGTAACACTGCCACACCTGTGTGTGCACTTCACTCCATTCACACCAAACTTGGTAGTTAGTTAGGTACCATAGGTACAAGAGAAAGTGAAAAATAATGGTCTCTGACTTGTACGGCTTCCCACAGATGGTGTGCAGTGTCACAGCTAGTGGTTTCCAATGAAGAGCGATGTTGAGAGGAGCAGCACAATGCTGAAAAGCGTGAAGTGTGCTGGAGTCACACTGATCTCTGACACAGTGCAGCCATCCCTGACAGAATCAACAGCGCTCGTCTCTTCCGCTCTTCCATCAGTCCATGTATTAACACACCAGATGTCCATCAATCTGCGCACAAGTTAGTGAACCTGACCGGAAGTTAAGATGAGTTTCTTCCCTTGAACTTCCCACACCTTCACCTTCACCTGCTGGTCTTCACACCAATCGCAGCTCACACACCGATGACAAAGAGTAGGTAGTTTTGTGGCATCCCATGCTGTCCTACGAAACGACCCTACCGACCAATAACCATCACTGGATGAACAAGTGCTGCTAACACTGGTACGTACATCTATGCTGTGCGTGCCTATGGGGAATTGGGAGTAAACTTCAGAGAGTGCCCAAACTGCGCGCGTTTGGGATGGTAACATTCGAGCCTGATACCCAGCTACGAACGCTTGGGCTATTGATATTCAAACCGTCCTTCGCCGAATGATCCTGCTGAGCCGAAACTTGTCATTCCGCGTGAAGCCTGGCACAGTGTGGGCCGTGAGTGTAGTAAGCTCACGGCATCTGACACTCAACGGGCAACTGAGGATAAGAGACAACTTACACTGCGAATGCTCTGGAGCGCCTGTAGTCGAAGGCGCTGGAGTTCTTCATCCATCGCTTTGCATAAACTAGTCGTTCCTTCCCTGCCGGATGAGCTTCTGCCTAGTCACTTTTAGACTACCGAGCGGTTAGCCAATCACGCCCTAAGTGATTACAGGAATCTCCCCGACGCCATACGTCGGAAGTTCTCAATCCAACTTTCGCCCTCCATTCCATTTTTGCTGCCATGTTGGAAGCGGAAGTGGTGGGCTGGGTTCCGGCACTTGTAGTTTTCAGTTTGGGACTTTATTTGGACACAAACCGCAGGAACGTATATATGTGACCTTTGTTGCGTAACCGTGACGGGGAACTTTTGAAGGGCACCAAACCATGGATATATAATATACCCTCTCCCTATGAATATAATTATTATCATGACAAATATGGAAGCAAGGGATTTCTAGCGGGAAATTCCCTTTGAGGTCGGCGGTACTATATAGCGACGCTTTATGTTCAAATCGCAGTCAATCCTTGCTCCAGAGACAACAGTTCACAAACCATTCAGACGGGAATCTAAGTGTATCCACTCAACATGGAATCTTGTGACGGGCCATTCGGTCAGGGAACACAATTCAATGGAGAAATACCATCCTTCAAGGATGGGCCAAATTTGGCTGGTTCTCCCAACACAGTGAGGGAAACTGACAGGAGAATGCCACCCCCTGGTTGCACAGAACCAGAAGAACCACCAAAACAGAATGGTGGTCTTGCGACTCTTCAACAAGATGACCATGCTGCCCCACCTCAAGGATTGACGACTGCACCCCCGCCTTGTGGTGGTTATAAGGTGCAGACAAAAGAAGAATCTAAGCCACGGGATGGACTGACCTGCGTGCACTGCTCCCTTGTATTGCGTAATGCAATGCAAACAGAAGATGGCTGCAGAGTATGCTTGTCCTGCTACCAGGAAGTGAAGTACGTGTTTCCATGACTACCTATCTACTCATGTGGTACTGCAAACATCACTGCCTATCTCCTTCTCATTAAGGTCCAAAGGCGGGTCCTGTGAAGACTGTGGTCTTGTAATTAAGGTATTAAGACCTACTATTCTCTGTGTTTTTTCTTTTTGTACACTTGTGCACTGTATTATTTCAATCTTCCTGTCTACCCCCAGGATGATTATTCTGTGTCTCCTGATTTTGCTGCTCGAAAAGAAATTGACAAGCTGGAGGTGCTGTGCAGGAACTCCGGCTGTGGGTGGTCTGGCTATCTAAAGCTCCTGGAGGTATGTACGTACATATAAAGACTGGTACTGCCCCCCATTGTTAGGTGGTCTGCTTTCAATATGTAGTTATGTATATTATTCATGGGCAGAGATGTTTTGGTTGGGCAGGCCCAGGCCCAGGCAGGCACGTAAACATCATAGACTAGCTAATTGAGTTTGGAAGTTCAGCTAGGGAACTAATTACGTATGAATTTAACTTCTGACTGTGTACAAGTGACTGTGCTTCGTCTGCTGTTTTGTGCATACCTATAGGCACATGAGACACGTGAGTGTGACTTCCGAAAGATCGGCTGTCACCACTGTGCAAGGCTGGTAGCTCGCAATGCGATGGAGGACCATGTGGTGAACACATGTGACCACAGGAGTGTCAAGTGTGCATTTTGCTATGTATCTGTCAAGCAATTTGAGCTTGAGGTTAGCAGCACCGTAGACAGTGGGCAGAGGCATGGCAGTGGTACAAGGGCACTATGTTTTGTTGGTGGCCTTGTCTACCAAAACTGTTCTTGTTACACACAAGACACACAATGTCAATGTGTGAATCATCACTTTTGCTTCTAGCTTAAGGGAGCCAGTGCTTAGGAGAGTGTGTTGACAGCTCTTCGTGGTTGTCTGCACATTAATTGTGTTGTTTTGCCATTTTTAAATGAGAATTTCCTCCCTGGTTGCATGGCAGGGTCATCATCAATCTTGCGGGAAGTTCTTGGTCAATTGTGTGGATTGCAACCAGCTTGTCCCTAGAGAAGAGGTGAGATTTTGTATAACCCCTCAAAGTGTCAGTTTCCCAACTGCTGGCATGTACATTGCACCAGGCAATATCAGTGTGTTCTCTTGTATGGCCGATTAATAGTGTCATCTTCAATCTGAATTGCTGCAGCTTAATAATCACCAGGAAGATGATTGTGATTACATCCAGTGCTCAGTCTGTGAAGAAACGGTATGGCAGGGATACAGGGAGGGGGGAAGGGGAGAGAGTTGGGGGTTGTAAAGCACTGTGTAGAGCTATTACTTACTCAACTGTTGCACTACTTCATCACGTGTCTATCTCTCCCATCCAGATGCTTCGTTCCACACTTGCTGAGCACCTAAAGGACCATGGTGTCCTATTTAAGCATTTTGCTTCTTTAGCCAAACAAGTGAAACACCTCCGAGAAGAGGTTAAGTGTCAGCAGCAGTGGCTAGCTGAAGCTGAAAACAAAGCAAAATCTGCTTCTCCAGCCAGCACTGACACTTCTGCAGAAGCTCTTAAGGTCAGCTGTGATGGATTGCCATTCACTTACACACGCACGCACGCATGCACACACACACACACACACACACACACACACACACACACACACACACACACACACACACACACACACACACACACCACACACATTACAACATTCAGTAGCACATTTAGAGGTGATAGTGTTGTTTCAGACTTGTCATAATACATAGGTGATTTATGTCTGTACTTATCTCCACTTTGTACAGCTAATTCAAGCACTGACCGAACGTGTAGACAGCATAGAGGAGGAGAAGAAGTCGCAGGCCAAGGAATTGGCTGCTGCAACTAGAACCATTCAGAAGCAAGCAGAGGAAATTGCAGCCTTGAAAGAAGAAGTGAAGAAATCTTATCAATCTCTCCGCACTCACCAGGTTCAGCACAATAGTGGGCAATCATACTCCGCTCTTAACCAGTCTGGTGATTTAGCACGTAACTTCAACTTCTTCAGCCAACCAGCTAGTGATTGCCAACTTATGCAGGCAATTACACGTATTCAAGGTGATATTCAAGGTATTGAGCGCAGCAGTGCTCGTGCACAGAGTGCCCAGCAGGAACATGTAGGACGTTTGGACAAGATTGAGAAGCAAGTGCACGGACTTGCTCAGCAGATCTCTCGGGATAGTGCCAGTGGCCAATCGTCAAAGGCTTTTGAAGGTGTGATTGATTTCCCTGAAGCAACGACAGGAGAGGTGTTTCCATCTGGAGGCTTCAAGAAGGGTGCAGTGCTGGAGCAGAGAGTGGAGGAGTTGGAGCGGAATATAAACGCACTAAGTGTCCAAGTTGCAGACACCGATCTTCAGTTGCAAGCATCCCTAGTAACAACCTACAACGGCCAGTTTGTGTGGCGTATTCCCGACCTCTCGCGACGTCTTCGTGATGCAAAGCAAGGGAAGGTGACATCCATCTATTCGCCGCCGTTTTACACATCAAAGTCGGGGTACAAAATGTGCATCCGTACATACCTGAACGGCGATGGCATGGGCGAGAAGACACACCTTTCGGTCTTCTTCGTGATAATGAAGGGAGAGCACGACGCTTTGCTGCCGTGGCCGTTTCAGTCACGCATAAGTCTGATGCTGCTGAACCAAGAGAATGGGCCTCACATCATGGAGACCTTTCGCCCAAACCCAGCTAGCAAGAGCTTCCAGCGTCCCACCAGTGAGATGAATGTTGCATCTGGATGCCCTCGTTTTGCTTCCCTGACAACACTTACCAATCCAGCATTTGTGAAGAACGATGTACTCTTCATTAAGTGTCTGGTGGACACCTCCGGACTGACACCACCATAAACTGGCATAGCTGCAGACTTTGATCCAATGTTCAGCTGAACAATACTCAGCCCATTTTTTCTAGAACTAGGTCAAAAATGTGTTATCGAGATATGTAATCGTTTGACACTAAACTGGCTGAGTTGTGTTATAATTATCGCAAGTAATAAAAACTCCAAATGGATGTAGAGTGTGGCTCCGTTGGGAATCAGTCAATACCATGCACCAACAGCTACACTACATGCACCATACAACAACAACAATACAACAATACTACAACAATAAGTACAGGCAGCAGAATAGGGGGGGGGGCAGGAGGGGCTGGAGCCCACCTTCACCTTACATGGTGGAGGGGCAGAGCCCCCCCACCACCACCATATTGAAACTACCACTCCAATTAAAAATGACTTACTAAGGGCACAGCTAAATGTATTACTATTTAGAACACTATTTGGTATATTGTATCCTAACATAATTTCAAGCTCACACCAATTCATTTAAGAATCAATCCTATGGCGGCCACTTTAGGCTCAGACAATTAATTAGCAACATTGATAAAGAGGGATTTATTGAGCGTTAAACACGTGGTACACTTTTTACCAAAAGGCAAAACGTTTCGGCCCCAAAAGGGCCTTCTTCAATTGCACAAGAGTACAAAACAGAACATGCAGGATGAAAGGCAACAGCAGAATAAATAGGGGATGGCAAGTGCACAAGTGACAGGACCTAATGTGTATGAATAAAATTAATAAATGAATTTAATGTCAATAAATTGAAATTGTAGTCATGACGCCATCAGTGCCTGTCACTATTGTGGGGTGGGGCGACCTTGAGGCAGCCCAGCAAGGGTTCAGCAACAAACCAGGGTCTGAGTTCATGGCATTGGGGGTGTTCTTAATGTGTAGTGCTTCTTTGACTCTCCTTCTGTACCAGTCCACATCCCGGTCCACACACGCCGACTCATTCCATTGTATCTTGTGTCCTGTGTTCCACACATGTGTCACAATGGCATTGTTCGGGTCAGCTTTCAATACGGCTTTCTTGTGCTCTTCAATACGGGTCCTCATCTGTCTTCCTGTCTCTCCGATGTATACCGAGCCACACTCACAGGGAACCCTGTACACTACACACTTCTGTTCCTCCTGGGAGGTTGGGACCTTGACATGAGTGAGGAAGCTTCTTAATGTCCGGGATGACCTGAAGGCTATCTTGATGTTCAGGGAGTGGCAAACACACTTGCCATCCCCTATTTATTCTGCTGTTGCCTTTTATCCTGCATGTTCTGTTTTGTACTCTTGTGCAACTGAAGAAGGCCCTTTTGGGGCCGAAACGTTTTGCCTTTTGGTAAAAAGTGTACCACGTGTTTAATGCTCAATAAATCCCCCTTTATCAATGTCCAGACGTGGTAATGAATCTCTACTCTATAATTAGCAACAGCTATAGCCGCTACAGTCCATAACTATTTATTGTAATTTGCGCCCCCCCCCCCCCCCCCCCCCCACACACACACACTTTGCAGAAGCTTCCGCCGCCTCTGCTAATGTACGTAGTGTGGTGCTGTGCTATTTGACCTTCACATAGTCAGTATATATCCTCATTTTCGAGTGTTCTCGAAGAATTGGGAATCGGGATGGCGGCTCTGCTTACAATAAAGATGGCTGACGAAGACGACGCACAGTTAGCCAGTGGTGGTAGCTTGGTAAGCGTGAGTGGAGTGGACCTCGGCATAGGGAACGGGCCTGCTTTTGAAAGAACCTCCGATCCAGTTAGTACAGAGACGCAACAGCTGTTTCACCAGTTTATGGTAAGAGGCACACTCCGGAGGGCAGGGAGCGACGGCAGGGGTTTTGGCAGGCAACCACAGCTTACTCCTTAAATGTCCTCTTCATTGTAGGAGCAGAAACGATCCAGTCTATCTAAAGCACTCTCGTTCCTTCTGTCTCGGCGCTTTATCGTGGACATCATGTACACTGAGATAAGCAGTCAGCTTCATGGAGAGAAGGCAAGGATTGTTGGGTGCTACTGCACAATGCCTCCCGTCTGTCTTGTACCAGTGGCACTATGAGTGAAGTAACAGGAATTTAAGGCAATAATATTGTAGTGTGTTGATTGATGTCAATGTTAACAGTGCAGTGTGAGTGGAGGGGAAGGTGGAACTGGGTTAACTGGAACACCATATTGCTAGCGAGCCCCTGTTCAGCCAGTTTACTGTGCTTGTCTCCTTCCACATGTGGCCTGTTGTGGTGGACACAGTCTCTAACTGGAGCGGGTACCTGTTTTGATGCAGACTAGTTTTTCTCTTCATGGTGGAATACTGGAACCTGTCGAAGAGGACCACCTGTGGGCCAACTCTAACTGACCTTTATAGAGAGGTGGCTGCTCTGCAGAGATAGAGTGTAATGCTTTAGTGCTATTTGGGGCCAGGGAGGCTGGCTGTTTTAGAGAGGTGGCTGCCTAACACAGTGACGGTGACCACCTTAGATAGGTTCCACTGTATGAGACACCCAAGTTACTGTCTTCTACCCTTCACCCTCTCCAGCCCGACCCCACAGTGTTCCAGTGGATCTACGAGTGTGTGACGTCAGAGGATGAAGGCTTACGGAAGTATGCCCTCCAGTTTGTCCCTGACTTAATGATGGTGTATTTGTTGGCAGTCACAGACAACATTGCACAGGTGTGTGTGTGTGTGTGTGTGTGTGTGCGTGTGTGTGTGTGAGAGAGAGAGAGTGAGTGCATGGTTTTCACAGCCACTTATGAAAGATTTCCTAAAGCCATCCTACTACACCTCTATGTTGGATGGGCTTAATTGATAACTAAATGGGAACACCTCTTAACACCTCACATTTGTAGGTGTCTTCCACTCAGCCTCATAAGCACAGTGTGTGTTAGGAGGTTACAGTAGAGGGGGATGGGAGGATACCGTGTTCACTGCTCTTTTCAGAGGATTGTGCCTAGTCTCACGCACCAGCCCTATTATTACACAATCACAATGAATATGTGTGTGACGTTATAGGGTCTGGAAGCGAGTCTATATTGTGTCTTTGGTGTTGGGCACTTTCACTTCTAGTTTGTGTTGTGTGTGATCTTCTCTCTGCTGTGCTGTGCCCTTTGTAGGTAGCAGCTCTGGCTGAGATTGCGCTCAGAGGTGTATCAGAACTGGTAAGTGTGTTTGTATAATTTTTATGCATACATGTACACACATGTACATAGTTGTAATAGTGTGATTCCTATCTGGTTGTAATTGTGAATTCCATACTCCTCCCCTCCATCCCCTCACCTCCTGTCTTCCTCTCCCTCCCCTCCTTCCCCTCCCTCCCCTCCAATCCTCTTCCCCTCCTCCTCTTCCCTTTTCCCTCCCCTCCCCTACCTTCCCTCTCCCTTCCCTCCCCTTCCCTCCCCTCCCCTCCCCTCCCCTTCCTCTCCTTCCCTCCCCTACCTGTCCCCTCCCTCCCCTCCCCTTCCTTCCCCCCTTCCCTTCCCTCCCTCCCCTCCCCTTACTGTCCCCTCCCCTTCCCTCTCCTCCCCCCTCAGAACAAACAGGTACAACCTAGAGTGGAGTGCCCTTCACTATCAAAGCCTTCAGTCTACCATGAGGTGCGTCACATGATCACCCCAATTACCATAGTAACCGTACCTCACTGTTCCTGCAGAGTACTGTCACCCTCTGCTCAAGCCCTTGAACCATTTCTTGCACACTTGGCCTGGGTCTGGTTGCTTGATTGTGCAATATATCACACAGCTTGCACAATATGCACCCCTGCTCCTTATTGCAATAGCTGTATGGGACTAAATAGCCGTCATCTCTCTCTCTCGCTCTCCTCCCTGCAGCCTCGTGTGGCCTTGTCATCGATGCAGCCCCTCACCGAGTCGGCACTGATGAGGCATGACCTTAACGAGAAGCAGCCCCCTCCTCTGGACTTCAGGGGACAGACAATCGTAGCCTCCAACCGGTGAGGCAGGGATGAGGGGAGGGGAGGGGAGGGGAGGAGGGGAGGGGAGGAGGGAGGGGAGAAGGGGAGGGGGGCAAATATTAGATAACTTGGTATTTAAAATAGTGTGGCTCTGATGCAACCAGATCTCTTCAAGTCTGCCTCCCTCAGAGTCCTACAAATTGGCCATATTTTATTCATATTTGCAATTCGCTTTTCATTCCTTTATTTCAAGTCTTTTTGTATGTACGTACGTACGTATGTACATTCCATGTTACCCAGTTTGTCCCACTTTTACAGTAGGATTGGGCTGTCATTCACCACTCTCGTTGCTCTGGTGTGCTTCCCGTCCACCTGTACAGGCTCTCCTTCTTGGCCAGTGTGATCAACCTGTGCTCAAGGTACATTCTAGACCTACCGGACAAGGCACGACAAGACTACTGCCACTTGTGCACAAGGTAACCTCAGCACCTTTCATGCTTAGTCTCACCAAGCCAGCCTCCATTCCTGTCTCCAGTCAGCAGGAACCGATGATGTCAGCATATGGTAATGGAGGCACGGAAAGGGGCTGGACTCACGCTATCTCTTACATACATGCGTATGTGTTAGCATTCCTCCAGACAACATTACACCATAGGTGGATCTGTAGATACGTACGTAGTCAGCCCTGACGAGTCAGGTAGCTATGCTTACACATTCCTAAGTATGTATCCAGTGCCCTGTTGCCAGCAATGTTGACTGGTTTGTATGTTGTGTATGCACCCATTTTCCCTATACCTCTGTGTAGTGTGTGTCAGTGAGAGACAGAATCATATGCCATAATCTGGTTGTGTTGTGTTGTTGCACTCGCCACTAGTGTGTATCCCTTTATTGTGCAGTTTTCATGACTATCGCGGTGACCATCTCTTTCTCTCTTTCTCTCTTTGTCTCTTGTACAGGGTTTGTGTTCGAGGCATCCACTCTGTTGACCACATGGAGGAGTCGTATGCAGGGGACTGTGTCTCTAAGGAGGAACTGGTGTCTCTTCAACAGCAGAGGAGGATTAGGCTGGACTGTGAACTGCTCAGTGCCGCCAAGAGTCACGCTCTTGAGCTTGTTCCCTCCAAGACTCAGACAGGTTGCACTCCTTGAGGTCACTGGTTACCACACACACACACACACACACACACACACACACACACACACACACACACACACACACACACACACACACACACACACACACACACACACACACACACACACACACACACACACACACACACACACACACACACACACACACACACACACACACACACACACACACACACACACACACACACACACACACACACACACACACACACACACACACACACACACACACACACACACACACACACACACACACACACACACACACACACACACACACACACACACACACACACACACGCATGCACACATGCATGCACACACACATGAAGTGGAAGTAGTGAATCAAACTGTACACATTATGAGGTGTGTATTATGTGGGACCTGATATAGTCTCACTGTACTGCATTGCGTATGGTGTTCACTCAATGTTGTATCCAGATTTCGATCAAGCCACTGCCCTGCCAAGCAGGCTCTCCTTGCAGCAAAGTTCAGGGCTGAATATGAGCAACTGCCACAAGCTACGCTGGTGAGTGTGCAGCAACAAGCCCCTCCCCCCCTCCCACCTGCAGGTGTTATGGTGATACGTATGCGAGATGTGTGTGCTGCAGCTTAGAATGTCCGTCCACTCATCTTGTTGTGTGCAGATCAGTCGAGCGTTGGTTCGGGTCTCAGAGGGTGTGCAGCCACAGAGCACTGCCCCAGATCCAAGCCTCCTTAGTAAGTCTGTACCAGTCCAAACATGCAGTGAAACTCATAACCCATACAGGTACATGTGTAGAGTGCGGGCTTCACTGCAGACAGTTGTTAGATTTGTGTGTAAATAACCTGTTCTAAGTAAGTTCAGGCGAACTTCTCTCTCTGGTCTAAGTCAGTTGTAGTTTCGGTGGTTGTGGCCTCTGCAGCCGTGCCCTTGTGCTCACTACATACTGCTAAAGTGGCACCTCTCTACTGCAGACACCTCTGGGGCAGGCCCAAGTCTGCCCTGGTTAGATAGATATAAACATCTTTATGTAACTAGACACACAGTATGCACTGTCCCTAGAGATGTGTCAAGAGGCAGTCTTATAAGGGGGTTCCACTGTGCCTGCAATATATATAGAACTCTAAACAATGGCCTCTTCAACTGACTCTAGGAATTCTTATAAGGCAGCTCTGGTGTGAGTATGCTAAGAGGAAACCTCCTAATCACTCAAGTGTTCGGGGTCACCTTCGCTTTCAACTGTGTACAAGTGCTAACGTGTATTTTGTGGCACTACCTGTCAATCACGGCTACAAGGGGTTTGTCAGCATACAATCTTCATCTTCCACTTCCAATTCCCTCCCCCCCCCCCCCTCTGCAGAGATGTTTGTTGGCCGAGACATCAATCTGACTACCATTCAGAAGTACTTCAACTCGGTGGCCATTCACGGAGACAAGATGAATGTGTTCCAGCGCTCAGCCAGTACCAAACGCATGCGTATCGGGAACGAAACACAATCAACAGAAACAGAAGTCTGAACAGTTTCAGTGCGCAGTGAATTGCATGTGTCTGTCCCAATGTTTAATATGAATGCGTCTACTGCAGTGCGCATTGACTCGTTCGGAGGTCAGTGTGTGTGGAAACACTGCTGGGGATGTAGTCCTGAATGTGTGAGTTTGATATCAAAATTTTCTGGGTTCTTGGCAGTGCCCTCTCTCCGGGAAGGCTGGTACACCCCTGGAGGTATTGATGTATAATCTTGAGACTTGTGTGGGTTTCTGGCGGGAGGCGGGGAAAGATTATTACGTACGTGTGAACAATTTCCCTTCTTACCGCAGTCACGCGACCTCTTGGTAGTACTGGAACCTTCATCAGTCATCATCTGCAAGCTGAGTGACGGTCCGTTGACTACTGATGGCGACAACCTTCACAGACGTTCGATCCATCTCTCCCCAAGAGGCAGTGGAGCTCGCCTTCAGTGGGGACGCCGACCAAGGCGGCGACGCAGATCTGACCTTGAACCAGGAAGAGGTGGAGATTGAGCTGCCCCGCCCCGAAGAGCTGCAACAGCGGGTCCGCTACACTCTCCCAAAGAAGATCGCTGGCCTAAAATTCCCCAGGGAGACGGAGACAGAGCATGAAGTGGCGGACGTGATCCGTCGGCGCTACCAAAAGCGATTCAACCAGTCCTTCGACGAGGTCGATCCGTCGGAGGCCTTTAGGATGCTCAAACAGAACGAGACAACCAGGATGCTGAGCTGGGAGTCGCAGGTGGAGGAGTGTGTGGAGGGGGAAAGCGATGACTTCTGGACTCAGGTAAGCAAGTACGTAGGAATGGCTATAGTGTGCGTGTCTGGGTGAACGGTTCAGGTGCGGCTGAGCAACTTCCCAGTTGGGGGGGCGAGTATGATTATAGCCCTGGCGCGGCGAGTTGTGCGCTTGAGCGGTCATGCATACATTGCTGTCTGAGCAGACTTGTCTATACTTGAAATTGATAAAAAGAAATTAAATACTGTTGCAGATGTACTTACGTACAAAATAGAGTCTCCTTCAGGGTTTTGGTGATTTTGGTGGGTCACCACAATTTGTGAGCTATCAGGATTTGGATGGGGGGCCTAGCCCCCCATCCAAAAAGTTGGGGGGGGGGGGGGGGCAATTGCCCCCCCTGCCCCCCTGTTCCACCGCCCCTGCTGGTTGCAAGTGTGGGGTGGATGGGAGGAGGTGATGAATAGCCATGCTATAGCTAGTGAACTGTCACAATTTATTACGTAGCAACCCAGTTTCTTAACCTCAACATTCATCCCCATCTTACTTTATCCTGATTGTGTGTGTGCGTGTGTGTTTGTGTGTGTGTGTGTGTACAGTACTACATTGGACCATGAGCTGTCCTAGTACCGATTGGTGCAGTGCACTCCTAATGAATTGAATTGAATTGAACTCCTGTTCACACAGTGTTTCACATACAGAGGGGCTCAACTTGATGTACTCAGTGGTGGCTGACCTTGTCTGTGTGTTACATGTCACAGGTGGTCTATAAGACTCAGGAGCAGAGACTGAAGAGGACCGATGCCATCCTTGAGGTGTACACAGACCGGTTTGTTGAAAAGTGTGGGAGTGAGGACCTGGCCCTAATTTGGGTACTTCAGCAAGACTTGACTGAGTTTTCTGTGAGTGGCAATATCAGTGTATGTGTGCCTCAGCCTATGAGTCCAGCAGTTCAACATGAGACGATGATGGGGTATAAACTGTTTCCATACCGCCAACAACCCTGCATGCATGTATGTATTGTCTTTAATTGTTCAAAACCAAGGAAGATGGAGCAGTGTCTGTCAGAATTATATACAAACAAAGCCAGTGCGTTGCCATTTGCAAATTCCCAATGCATTTCTGCAATCTCTATATCTAAAACTCAGTTTAGTTGAAAGCTCATTAGCATGTTTCACTGACTAGTCATTTAAGATGTGTATGTGCATTTGTTTTATCTCTACGCACAGATGGCCCTCTTCGTGGGCAAGCTCCTGAACAGAGGAGCCAATCCCTCCTTTGCTCTGTCTGACCTGAACACTGCCCTGCATCTTGCTGCAGCCAAAGGACACACAGCAGTCGCACACTCCCTTGTGGAGTATGATGCATATGTTGATGCCAAAAACAAACTGGATGAAACAGCCCTCGAGATAGCCATTAAGAACAGAAAGAATGAGTTTGCAACCTTCATGGTGAAGAGCATGAGGCCTGCCAGGTAACGTATAGCTGCAGTCAGTTGTACTGTACTGTACATGAATCTATAGGACATTTCACATGCATGCCTACATTAGATGGTACTCTCCACTGTGTAGAAGATTCTTCTCACTGTAAATCACTACTGCATAAACTATAGAGTTCGTCAATTGTTTGAAAGCACAGCCGCAGATGGGGAATCCCGCCTAAGTCTACACGATTTGCTCAGGCAGAAGAAGACTGCCAAGACAATGCAGGTTTGAACTTATTGTTTAGCTCATAGACAGTGCCTTGCTCTCTGTCCCCAGACTCTTGCCACACCACCTCTGTGCAGCCTTTTACATTCTTGCCTGAAACCAGCTTGCTTTTGTCTATTGTCCTGTGTAGGAAACCATTCTGGCCATCCTGGACTGCATGATGGAGCGTGTGGAGGGAGAGAGAGAGGCTTACGTTGTCCACTACCGGATCTTGGACAGTGACCACCACGGCAGAGCACCAACCAGTGAGAAATTCAACAACAGACACAAATCGTGTTTACAGAAGATTGCTAAAAGTGGAAACAAGGTACATGTCTATGCACCACAGATCAGTAGCTCGGCAAACAAAGGATTGTGTAAATACATACTATTGCACTAAGTGCTGTATTTATAGTTTATGTTGCCTGCTATTAGTTATTTGGTGTACTTTTGTAACTTATGATAGCAGAAGAGAGCATCAGCACAGCACACAATAGTACTTCAAGTACATATGAAGTATGTAGGGTGTATTGTCATTGCATAAAGTGTTTCGATCCCCAGCATCTCTTGATCTTCTTCTGAAGTTGGCCTAGTGTGTTGTGGGACAGTCTATACAGCATAGTGTGGAGGTGTGGTAGCAGTGGTCTAAGCATAATGTAAGTGTGCCTTTTCTTGCCTTTTAGGAGATTGTGTACCACGATGTGGTCAGGTTGCTGCTGCGGCGGAAGTGGAAGAAGTTTGCCAGATATCACTTCATGTGAGTATCCAAGTGCAGTTGTGTATGAGTTGTGCATTGATTATAGCATACCTCATTCATTAACAGAGTTGCATTCTCTATACAGTATAGTCTCTATACAGTATGGTTTACATTGGTACGTATGAATGATGAGCGTACACCATTGAGACTGGCATGCAGTGATCACTCTCGGATACTCCTCCCCTGATGTGTACTCCATGGGCTTATTCCGTATTTTATGTAATGGCTGTATACTTACTAATGGCTTCTTCATAAAGCTGACTGACTGCTTGTTCTCCTTGTGCTATGGCTCAGGATGCAGTGCCTGGTCTTCCTTGTGTTCTACGGTATCCTCAATGTGGCACTCATCCTCGCCGCCCAAACTGCGGACCCTCGGGTCTACAATCGTCCTGTGGACTATTTCCGAGGGATTTGTGAGGGCGTGTCTCTGCTATACATCTTGTGGAGCCTGTTAGCTGAAATCAACCAGATGTACAAGTAAGCTGACACCCTTGCTGATAAGGCTGGTCAATGATATTACCCAAAGGAAACATGACCATTATATGATTAACAGCATATACAAACACATGCCATATACAGGCATGTGTTTGTATATGCTGCGATAGAATTTATACAAAACATATGTGCTACTTTGCTATACTGCATTATTGGCATGTACTCATTTTGATTCCCACCCCTTCACTGATAGGCACCTTTTGGGCTACCTATATGATCCGACCAACTACCTCGATCTGGCCTCCATCTTTTCGCCTTTACTCATCATTCCCTTTCGAGCGGTCAACTTTGACGTGCAGTGGGTGTTTGCAGCTCTTGCCTACCTCTTTGTGGGCCTAAAGATGTTCAAATATGTCAGTGCCTTTAGGTAGGTTTATACATGTACATGCTTACGTAGTATGTTTGGATGTGTGTATAATGTGTGCAGTTATGTACATCGCAATAAGCAGTGACGTTAACACTGAAAATGGAGTATTGATCTGTGTTTCTATGTCATCAGGGCAACCGGAGCTTTTGTGCGGATTCTATTTCGGATTGTTTTAATTGATGTTATCCGATTCAGTATCATATTCATCATTTTGCTGTATGCGTTCTCTGGTGCCCTGTACCTGGCCCTGCGCGGTGAAGGACTCACTCCGGCTGAGCAGGAAGCTGCCAAAGCAGACAGCAATTCATCCACTGTACCCGGCACTCCAACAAGCTTGGACATCAGCCCACTGGAAACATCGTGAGTGCGACAGACTGTTTCTACCTCACACTGCTACAGTACATTCTGTAGGTGTATAGGGGAAAGGCACAGTGTGTGTATAGTGCACCCAATTCCTTAAAGCACATACATACACATATGTCCGAATACACTTCATGTTACAGTGTCTACCTACAGTTGGTTCTGTCATGATGATATGACTTGGTTGTGAAGATTATGTGTTGATCTGTGAAGCATTGATTTGTGCAGTGTTGATTTGTGGAGCTTTTGCTTTGATGTGTGCAGCTTTGTGTGATATGCTAGTGGTTTGTGGCAGCTAGTATAGGATCATACCCTTATTCAACTTCTTCCTTGCCAACTGACTCAATACAGACAATTGTACTATGTGTGGCTGTGGGGGATTCGTGTCATGATCGAGGCTGGGGACGTGCTGAGTGGAGGCTACTACAACAATGGCTTGGATGGCACTGTTGGATTCAAGTAAGACAGAGCCCTGTGCAATTCCTTCATAGGGAAACACCTCTGTTTAGTTTTGAAGTGCATACAACCAAACACTGTAGTCGTTTGTGTGGGAGTTATGCCAACGACCTCTTGTCAACCGCTGCCCGATACTTGATGGCTTTGTCTTGTTCCCCTCAGGTGGCTCGGTGTGCTGCTGTATCTTGTCTTCCTGTTTGTTGTCGTCGTGATCCTGCTCAACATGCTGATCGCAGCCATGACAGACACCTACTCCAACGTGCAGAGTGACGCTCAGCGGGACCTTGCCCTGGAGAGGGCTTGGATAGTGGCCCGAGTGGAACATAACAGCATGCTACGCATTGTGAGGAGCACACTCACCTGTTTTACGCACAGTACCACATTAGAATGTGTACTGTGAAGAGTGTGTGCTAGTAGGCTTGGTAGACTTTGGAGGGGTAAAATGGCAGGAAACAATCATTGACTGTACAGGACATTTTGTACAGTTGATAAAGACCCTCACGGCCGAAACGTCCTGTTACAGTCAATGATTATTTCCTGCTATGTTACCGCTCGAAAGTCTACCAAGCCTACTATTACTTCATGTAGCAATGAGCCTCTACACATCATGCAAGAGAGTGTGCATTAGCATTATAATACAATGTCAATGAAGGCTGCCTTTCATTTCATTAGGACTACAGACGAAGGACATATGTTTCAACAGAGCTTGTTGAAGATCCTCAAGGTGAAATAACTCATGCAACTACCAAATACAATGTCAATGCAGTATTTCACCAATTGATGCGTTTACCATATACAAAGACTGTGCTTTTCTCCTTCTACAGAAATATTAGAGAAATGGGAAGTGCCGCCAATCAACGATGTGACCAGAAAGTTGGAAAAAGTTAACAAAGTTATGAAGAAACAGGCAGATGAGCTGGAGAAGACCAAGTGAGCTCACACTGCCTGTTAGCTACAACCAAAGATATGTGTAGTCACTACTGCGAAGTACTATACATTACTGAAGGCAATATTTATATATGAATGTGCGGTTCATAGTGTACCACATGTTTCCATGGTTACAGACATGAGATCATGGAGGCCCTCAATCAGCAGCAGAAGGTCCTGAACAGTCTTGTGCAGAGCATTCGGGAACTCAAAGATGGCCGCCAGTAGATCAAACTGGTCCACGCTGTAACATTCAGTAGACTCTATAGTTCTTGTTTATACCATAACTATAGCTATGCTACTTGTTTCATGCAACTCTGACCATCCACTTACCACACACTTGTATCATATGTACGTAAGTATACACTTATGCCTGTTAGGAGAGTGTATAATTTGTTGACACTATATAGCTAGCTGTCTCCGCACTTGCTGTGGCAGCCCCAGCGCTGTATAGGTTATTGAATGAGGTAGAGGTTGAGATGTGATTACCACATCAATAGAAATGCCCATGCACAGTTGTGTAAAGTACTGTATGCACAGACCCAGAGTATCCAGAAACATAGATACTGAAAATTAATGCATAATAATTATGGTCAATTCAATCAGCTGCAGGGTTGGCTGCATATAGTGACTCACTATAATAGCTGAATCAATCTGTTCAGCCTATACTCCTTGACGGCCAGTCACAGGAAATTATAGTCCATGCAGGCTAGACAGTATACCTACATAATTTCACTTGCTGACAGGAAATAAGATATATAAAATATACACCAATACATGCAATAATAGTAAATGCATCTGTTGGAAAATGTCACCATGCAAAAATATATTATATAATTATAATGTTAATTATTGTGTAGCATATAGCCAGGCATACAGAGCTAATAAAATATGATACAAGAGTGGTTAGAAAGGAGTAGGTATGCATAATACACGTATGTAAATTGGAGATACTGCACATGTACACATATAATATAGTGTATGATACAAGCAGTCAGTGTGGTCCACTAGCTCGCTCTACAGGCTGCGCTGTCATTGTCCTCCGGCAAAATGAACAACCGCATGGCCTGCCTTTGTCTTCTGCATCTTCTTTATTGCCTCCTTGAGGTCTATGTCGTGTGCTAACTGTGGCGAGCGCTCGGCCCCTGGCTGCAAGATAGGGTGCGGGTTTGGGTTAATTCCCCTTCGCACCTTTGGAGGGATGATCGGAGGAATGCTAGAAGCAGGCAGAGGAGGAGGTGGGGGTGGAGGTGGGGGATTTGGATGTCCTTTCCCGGCAGTGTTCAGTGCAGGCTGGGATGATGAGAGGCCAGTGTATGCTGGCATGAGAGGTGCAGCCGTGGGCGCCATGGGCCCAGGCACAAACACAGGACCTCCAGCCATTTGCCCTTCACTGCCAAGAGCTTCTGCAGGAAGGGGAGGGGGAGGGAAAGAGTCTCCAGACACGTCATGAGGGGAGACGCCAAATTGGTTCTTTGCCAAAGGAGACATGACCTGGGGGCCATTTCTGTCGCCACGGTGTCGTACACGGGACACATGGACGGGCTGAGTACGAGGCTCAAGGCTATCATAGTCCCCCCCACTATCGCAACGCACTCTGTGATGCATAGGGGGAGAATCAGCTGGCACATTATGCTTTGCTTGAGAAGAACGAAGCTTCTCTGCCCAGAATGCATTCATTGATGAAGTGCTGCCGTCAACACTATCAGGGGGCGGGTCATTCTTGCTGCCTCCACTGTTGGTCCTCCTTACTGGCATGGACTGAAAGGATGGGTCCGAGGAGCGCAGCTGCTCCCCCTGGTTGCCTCTGCGATAGGCAGCTGGTTCTCTAAAGCTCTGAGTTCTGTGAGGTGTCCTTTCCAGCGGGCGTCCCATGATGGGCGACCCTTGAGGTGAATGCTCTAATATCTGTTGAAAGGCCTCCTTCGCAGCTCTCACTTCTTCTATCAGTTTCAACATTTCGTCTGTCGCTGCCGGGCTGAAGTGCTCAGACTTGGGCCCAGCACGAGGCATGACACGTTGAGAACCGGGCGAGCCAGTGGGTCTGGCACAATCTGAAATGTGCTGAAGAGAGCGTGACACTGGGTAGTAGTATCCATCAGCTGCTGATTCAAGGGTGGGTTGGTGTAAGTTGTCTGCTAACTCCTCCAGGCTGGCCGACATGCCACCACTGCCATAGCCGTTGTTCAAAGAATGGGTACTGCCCGATGGGGTGCATCTCTGTGGGAGTGAGTGAGTGGACCCATGCGGGTAATTGTTTGAAGGCGTCAAACCACTGTCAGGAGATCTGTCTACCACATTATGTCTTAATTTTCCTTGACTCATCTCCCTTGCAGCAAGGATAACTTCATCAGCCTCTGACCTAATGCTCTCGTGGCTTCCAGAAAGGCTGTTTTTTGAAACCGCTTGATCTTTGATGCCTGACGACCATGATGTAGTTGTGCGAACACTGAGTGTAGGGTCCACAGGCTCCGGGGGATGACCCCCCCGCACATTGACGAGCTCTATCATTGGTCTCCGATCTGGTGCATTGCGTCTCCTCCTCTCCTTCCTCATTTGTCCCACATGTCTTGATCTGCAGGGTGAACCAGTCAAAGGGAACACAAGTGCTTTGGTACAGTTGTACAGAATCACACACAACAACTCTTGCACACTACAAGCAAACACGAACACAGCAACATGAACTGTGAACAAATGCAGTTTACTGTACAATCTGTATCCAGAGCAATAGGCACAGTGACACCACTCTAGTCCAGACACTACTGTGACATTTGGGACAAACTCTAGTATTCTTACTAGAGAGATGTCCACTTTTACGTATGTACTTTTGCGCATCTCTACATAGCTGCTACAGCACACACTGTCCTCATTAGAGAGGCGTCCTTTACAAAGGAGTCATCACACACTCTCAACACAACTCACTTTACTAAGCAGCAACAGAGGAGCATCAGGAAGACAAAAATGAGGAAGGCTGTTCCAACGCCAACAGCAAAACTATAAATCATATGAAGTGTGATCACAAAAGGGAGGTTTTGTCTCACAACGCAGAGCTTGTCGTCAATGGAGGAGACTCTGACTGCACATGTTGTAGACAAGGGATATCTACGATTACCAACTACCACGGACCGTCCTACTTGAAGCCACTGCCAGAGGCTCGATGAGATGTTGTCCATGGTGTAGCTAGGATCGGTGGCATTAAACGCAACGTCTGCGCGGAACACTCCTGCCCTGACTCCATCCGGGTAGCACTTGAAGACTGGACTGCGGATGTTATTGTCAGTGAAGTTGCAGCCGCAGGAACTGTTGATGGTGTTCACTAGAGTCCTCTGTAGTTGGCGACTTATGGAGGGCAAGTTGGGGGTCTACAGCAAGGTACAACACAGAGAGATATGTGCTATCAGTGTGTAAGTGGGAGTGACGTTGTGGTGTGTGTGTGTGTGTGTGTGTGTGTGTGTGTGTGTGTGTGTGTGTGTGTGTGTGTGTGTGTGTGTGTGTGTGTGTGTGTGTGTGTGTGTGTGTGTAGCCAGCTCTGAACATGTCACAATGTATAGCATCATTGTGATACAACACACACAAACACATGATGATGTTGAGCACACACTTACATTAGTGTATCCACAGTTGACAAGGTCATCAACCACAAGCTGCAAAGTGGCTAACTGTGTCACAGCCACTGTGTTTGAAAGTGAGGGAACACCATAACACACACCCGATACAAAGGATCACACATGCATACAGCACACACACACACAAACACACACACACACACAAACACACACACAACACACACACACACACACACACGCACACACGGACACACATACACATGCACACACACACACACACACACACACACACACACACACACACACACACACACACACACACACACACACACACACACACACACACAACACACACATGCACACGTACACACACACACACACATGCACACACACATACACGCTTACACACACACACACACACACACACACCTGTTGCAGTAGCCATCCTCATCACATTCAGTGAGCTGATGACCACACAGATGTAAGACCCCAGTGCCTCACTCCGCTGCAATGTGAGCTGGTCACTATTGCTAAGTGCAGTGTGGTTCATGCCCACTCGTAGCCAGAAGTAGTCCACTGACTCATTAAATATACTCTCATAGGAGCAGGTCAAGGTGACCTGGGAGTCCTCCTCAGAGACATGAGCGAACCTTGGAGACACGCGCACTCGAAGAGAATCTGTATGGTATGCATATGATAGCACACACATGTATGAAGATATAGCCATAAGTAGATACAGTGAATGCACTAAACTGTAAAAATGGTGCTAGAATGAGAAGTAAGAGCACATTTACTGCACAAATGAGCACATTTGATGCAAGTTGA
Source organism: Ianthella basta (assembly GCA_964019415.1). Lineage (NCBI taxonomy): Eukaryota > Metazoa > Porifera > Demospongiae > Verongiida > Ianthellidae > Ianthella > Ianthella basta. The sequence goes on along the minus strand of OZ025873.1, from coordinate 1,215,245 downwards.
ATGGTGCTGTTTGCCCATATGCTCACCAATAGGGTACACCACAGCCTTCACACTGCTACTACTTCCAACTTGGTTCTCTACCACGCAGCGGTAGGATGTAGTGATGCTAGGCTCGTCAAGAAGGTAGGGGTCAGGGTCAGATACCAAGGTGTCGCCTATGTACCAGGAAACTCTCGGGGCAGGGAATGTATCGCTCGGATAAGAACAGGTAATGTTCAGAGCAACTTGTCTCGGAACCGGTAACTCCTGGATGGGAACAGAGTGGTTAGACAGCACACCATAGGAGTCCACTATAAGTGTGACATCCCGAGGACCTGCAAAGAACAGGTAAACAAAACACAACAGTCACAGATAGTGTTCAAACACACCAATTGTACATATGATCCCACTAGTGTGACATGGTATATAATCCTACACACTACTGCATACATTCCTCAGTATACAACAAGGAGTTACTGTGCACAGCTACAGTATGTACTAGTACATAGGTGCTGATATTAATTTATGTGCCTACACACATCTCAGCATGTATATTTACTACAATTATGTATTCTGTATCTTGAGAAAATTGTGCAATCAATTCCTTCACAAATAGTCATGTCGGGGGGGGGGGGGGGGGCAGAAACGGTCATGGATTAAAATTTACAAATCCACCAAGACTACTATCTCATAGCAACACGGCAGAATCAACCTGCTGTTATACATTTCAGAAATCAGCATATCTGTTCACTTGAGTTATACAAAAGTAGTAGTAGATGCAGAAAGTTGCTTACAAACTACGTAGCAAACACACACAGTTTTAGGAAGCCCTGTTTGTTAGGAATGCCATGCAGTCTCACCTTTCAGAGCCTGTGTAGTGACCTGCACACACTTGACAATGGAGTCCTGCATCCCATTGTCATCACCAGCCTCACAACAGTACAGGCCCTCCAATGAGCTAGGGTCAGGCACTTCCACACTACTCAGAATGAGGGCTGTCGAGTTCTCCTTGTAATGTGTAGAAACAAACAGCTGGTTCTGTTCACTGACTTCCCAGCGAGGCTCGCTGCCCAGACTGCCAACATGACAGCTTAGTTCAATCGTGTTGTTCTGGGATGGGTTCACAAATGAGTTGTTATCCAGCGTTGCTCCAGACAACAGGTCCGTGATGACTGGGTCTGGAGGGGTTGGGAGACAGCACATGCAGTGATGTGGAAGATCCAGTAATTGTGTTACTAGCCCCTCTGTCAGTGCATTCCAATTGCATGCAGTGCAATAAGTGTGTTAGTATTCTCACCACCCTTAATATGCAAATGTCCCAGTGCTCTCTTTGGAATGTTGTTGGCTACAAACACAACCACACCCTGTACATACGTAACACACCAATTCCATTCACAGTTGGTACAACTTCATTTAGCATTAAAGTGTTGAACAAGGCCACCTCCCACAGCACCTAACAGTGCCAGCAAGGTTACAGTACAACATCTCTATAGAGCACTTCTGTGTGTTGTAATAAGACCTTCACACAACGCCTCTCACCCACAAGTGCATGGTCTTTCAAAAGGCAGTGACAAACAGGTGAGGAAGGCATGTAGAAGTGAGGAAGGCATGTAGAAGTGAGGAAGGCATGTAGGGATAGTAGAATGCCCCCATTTGTCTGGCTTGTCACGACATCCCAGCTGTTCACCATATGTACAGCTCTTTTGCTCCCTGCTACAGTGCACAGAAGGGCAAGATTAGCATGCCACTAATAGCCCATTGTCCACAGCCAGCGACACCAGGGCTGGCGTCACAGAAAGTCACACCTTGTTCATGTTACAATCACAGATGGAGAGAACCCACATTAATGCTATAGGATTTCTATGGTTACCATCATCAAAGGCCGTGCGTGATGCTAAATGTTCCTAGCACTATTTAACTAAGTGTGATGGGAGATGGTAGGCATTCTACACGTGACCCCACTTTAACTGGCATGATGCCTCTAACTCATTAGCAATTGGTCATCCACATCAGCGACAACCAAGGAATGGTGACAAACTTCAGAGAAGAAAGACACAACGATGCCCCTTAGCCTTCCCTCCACGTTGACATCCCACTTCGCCTTCGTTGTCTTCAGTCTTGTGGCCTTGCCCCATTGCTTTGTTCACCAGTTGAAGAGGAATTTTTTCGCATTTGTCAAATGCCACTTCTACCATGGACGGCGGTCATCATCACATTGTCATTCAGGACCTGCCATTCTCCCAACTAAACAGTAGACAGTGCATTTAGACTAAACCATTCAATCAGGGCCCAAAATAGTAATAGTGTGTTTGTGTATGCAGTGATTAGAGCTGAGGTGAATGGTATTAGACCTGTCCATATAATGTGATGCAATTGTGTGATTAAAGCACTGAAATGATAAGAAGATAAGGTAGACCGATGAATAATCTAATTAGGCAGCAATGTACACATTTGCTAAATACACAGACTGGACATGCGTATTGAAGGTCATACTCCTCCTTATGTTCACTCTTCCTGCAAACCTCCTCCCCAACAATGGGCTGGATTGCAGCACATGTACGCATGTAATAGTCAAATGGCGGCAATTGCAATGCTTCTCAGAGATTAGAATCATTGTCTAGATGCATGTTACCATGGCAATGGGATCTATATACACATACATATGTATAAATGAACATGTAATGGACAGAGCACCCTCACACAATGCACACATACATACAATACTAATCTTATACATACATACCAATCTTATACATACATAATGTATGATACTATGTGTAATAATAGTACACATATAACACCTCCCTATACATACAGGTGATCAGGGTGGGCCAAACGTCTCAGGGACTCCCACACAGGGTTATGAAAGATGAGACGCTGACTTCAACCTGCCTTGGCTGTGCTTAACAACTGAGCCAGCTGGTGTAGATTACATCAACATGTACTTACCCACACCGACACAAGCCACAGGCAGGGAGAACACAGAAGGGAGAGGAGACCAGGGAGAGAAGGTGTTCATTCAGAAACAGTTAACACAACTGATACGCCAATGAAGAGTGCTTTGAATGTTACACCTGAGCAGTCTTTGATGGTGTTGCTATACCAACACATCTAATGTGTGCTAAAGATATCACATGTGCTCCTCTCACACACCCACACACTGAACCACACCTACTGAGCCACACCCCCTCCCGCTAACTCATACCCCCCACACACACTGCCCCCCCCCACACACACACGAGGAGCTACAAGACCAAGGCACCCACACACACACAGGATGACCTCAGCTGGCTCTGGCAGCACATAAACAAACACTTAACCCCTCCACAGTGATCATCTGTCGATAAGTCAACCCAAGTCCCAGTAATACCAGGCAAGCAGGCACCCCTCCCAAACACACTTGGTCTACAACACCCAACAAACACATTCCCACCACGCTGCACAGACTGTCTAGACAGGACCAACGTCGCAAACAGCTGACATGAGGAGTGAACTACAAGCTTCGGCAGTCAGGTTCACTAGTCTAGCGCGCTAGACCCTCTCTGCCCAGGGTGCTTAGATAATGGGTACGGCAGACCTCTCCTATTCCCCAGCTACGTAAGTGCTCGGGTGGAGAGGGTCTGGCGTGATAGACTAGGTCTTGACAGGCTACCGAGCAGTAGACAGTGCAGTGTACGTAAGGGAAGGGATGGCAGTGCATTGCTGGTGATTAGTCTAGCGTTATATTCAGTTAAAACAGCTAACTAGCAGAGTGCCAACCACAATGAATTGGACAGCTGCAGCAACGTACCATCATCTACAAAGTACTTTAAACTCACGGCAGAGATCAGTGATGCATAGGGAAGTTAACGCAGACACTAATAATATTGATTTTAAGCAAAGAATTCCTTGGGCCTTTGAGTGAGCGACCACTGCTCTACAGCTGGTATTCTGCGACACTTCAAACATACATACGTACGTGTACACACCAGACGGAGAGTCGTGTTGTATAGTGTAGTACTGCGTGAAAAATGTAGATAAGGGTGGACTAGGGTGGCCGAATCAGTTTCAATGAAAGCTGTTGTGACAACTCTTGTACCATCAGCATCATGTGTCTACAACAGCACACACACACACACACACACACACACACACACACACACACACACACACACACACACACACACACACACACACAACACACACACACACACGGACACGCACGCACACATGCACAAAGTACGGAAAATGGACCACTATTTTGCTGTACTGTAACTATACAGACCTCAACATGTAGCTAATTATGGAAGGAATGGGAAAATGGCCGCTTACACAGCACACAAGAAAGCCGAGTGCAGATACACCTTACCAAACTCTAGCACAGCTTACATCCCCAAGATAAGCAGTTTCAACAGAACTGACACACACCAATCACATAACATGGCACATGAATAAAGTTAAGGAGCCTATGAATAACATTGTGCAGGCAGGGGGGGTAGTTAGAGCTTTTGTGACATCATTTTATACAGCACAAGTGGTTGCTCCCTACTCACACCTATGAAGAGTGCCACTTGGAGGGCTCTCACAAGGGGGAGTGACCCATTTCTCCTCATAAGCAATACTTTATACTGTGACTTATATTTTACAAAGATCAAAGATAACACAGTCTCCTTAATGCTCACACTTTGAGATGTTTGCACCTCATTCTTAAAAGAGTGTATAATTCACAGAATGCTCTTTAACTACAAAGTGCTACTTCACAAAGGACTAAGGAAGAGGTATAGTTCATTGGACCATATACAATATTTGCATAAATTGGGAGCTATTTGGAACAAAAGATGCTCTGTGGTCACTAATCAGTCCTCCTGATTGTTACATACTACCAGTTTACATGACTTGGCATTTTCAATATTACACAAAGTGGTCCCTATCTACATACCTGAACTAATTGGATAACATTTCAAACAACTAGGAAATCGGGGAGGTTCCTTGAGGAGTGTCCACTGCACTCTGACAAGTGTGACTGTGCACTACACAACACTTACCTACATCTGCGTCTCCACTGCCTGCTACCACTGCCACCGCCAATAGGGAATACAGCAGGACAGACACACGCACAGACACAGACAGTTGCAAAGACTTCATCTACGTGGAGCAGGGAGGAAGGAGTGGGCAGTGGGGGCAGCAATTACATGACACGCTGTGTTAGTCCGGACTGCTAAAGATAGGCATATAAGGATTGTCTCCCACCCTATCCTTATTTACTATTAGCAATTTTACAGGATGTCTGTACTCCTCAGAAAAGAGCCATAGTAAACAACATAGACAACACAACAACAACAGCTATAATGACAGTTTCAGGAGGCCATGCAGTCCTGAGTGATGACAGTAGGGAGAATGACATCAACAGTGATGGTACGTAGGTGTGGACATTAACATATGACCAGCACAGCACATTGTAGGAAGCATAGTGCCCCACAGCTCAAAGGTTCTACAGAACGTGACATTCTTCCTTGTACCAGTGAACAAATTGAACATCAGGCATTTGTTTGTTCATTCATTGGCTGATCCCATGCTATCCTTCAGTAATACTACCCACGTGAGAGCTATCATCAGACCATGCTTCATCATTCATCCTTTGGTTGCTAATCCGTTGGAAGGGAAATTAGCCATTGTGGATCGATATCAAGGAGTAACACAATACTACATTAGTATAACATGATAGTACCAACGACCATGGTGCGCAGGACGCGCCTACATCAGTCAACGACAACTTGATACCAATCTTATGTCATGAGCGCATCTCTTGGGATCCCCCCACAGAGTGGGATTGGACCGGCAGAGCATGCGCATTGCAGGGTTCTCATACCACCGACACCAGATCTGCATCGAACCATAGCTCACCCTCCAATGAACGAAACTGATTAGAGTGAACGGATTGAATTATTCTCCAACGCGCGAGAGCTGGCCGTGTGCGCCGGGCACCTGAGCAATCAGCTCACTCGTGAGGGACTGGCGATCCTTGTGAGGGACTGGCGATCACGTACTGGAAAATGAGCGCCAGCAGATTACAACCCCTTGCACACGCCCCACCTGGGTAGGCACGCCGCGTAGCCCATCCGGATCAGTTGGGCAGCGGGGAGCAGTTGAGATCAACGGGTGTGGCAACTAATAGAAGCCAGAATAAAGCCAAACTCACGTACGTTTAACGATCACCTCCTCGATCAGTGGCTGGCTGCTCCGCTGTACCTCGTCTGGTGGGAGTGGACACTTGCCGCGAGAGTGAAATGGAATACAGATTCGTTTAACACTATTCAACTACTTAGCTCTTTGAGCTCTGTCCCTCAGCCAGAATGGCGCCCTGGGGGTACCTCCTGGAACGCGGTTTGTTTGCATACGGCCGCAGGATGATCATGAATATAGGTAGGAGGCAGCGTACCACGCCCACACAAGGGCGGGGTCATATCAGCTAGTTCTGAATGTTAGCCGTTTTTAGCATTCTGTAACAAAATACATACCGGTAGTCGCTTCTGTGTAGGTTGTAGTGGTCCTCTATACAGCCAAAACTGCAGGGCAGACCTGTGAGGTCCGTACACAGAGACTGGCCAATGTAGAAACGAGAGTAAAACTTGCTTCTGTACTCCTAGAAATAACCAGCGCTGACACTCCCACTAGAGCACACTGGGAGACCTAAAACACTGTGTATGACTGTGTGTGTGTGCACACTTGCATGTGCCGACTTAGTCTGGCTTGCTAGCCGTCCCATTAAGTGCATGAAAGGCGCATGGAGGGGAGGGATGGCCCTCCCTACTACGCCCTGAGGTGCTTACTGGGACGGTCTAGCAAGCCAGACTAGTGCTGACTTGAAGTAGACAAAGCCTGCTGCAATTAAATAACATATTATATCAATTTAGAAGACGTTCTGGCAAGATAGTAATAAAAATGGTCTAGTTAAGTAGTAAAGATAAACTGCTTGCCAAAACATGTAATATGACTCAGAGACGGTTCCTGGAGCAGAAGGACTTTAGTCCTTGCACAGCTTTCCTTGCATCTTCTGCTGAGACAGCGAGTCCCAGAACAATATACCCTGGAAGTCTGCATTCCTACATGGGGTAGGGGTAGGGGGAGGGGGAGGGGGAGGGGGAGGGGAGGGGAAGGGAAAAGGAAGGGGAGGGGTAGGAGGGAGGAGGGGGAGGCTGTGTTTTATGTATCAGTACATAACATACATACATACAAATTGTCCGTCAACATGGCTACATGTTCACATGACCATCACAGCAAACCAGCACATGATCACATGGCAGTTAATCTTGCTGTGACATGCACGCACACGCACACACGCACACACACACACATACACACACACACACACACACACACACACACACACACACACACACACACACACACACACACACACACACACACACACACACACACACACTGGGCTGCAGCACAGTCCCATGTACTATCATTGGTGCCATTGGCAACTAATTGAGAGTAAAAGAGAGGTGGATTCCTACACCTTTGCATGTGAAGGACTTCAAAGCATACCTCCCTTTAATCTTCAAGTGTTGAATTCAGGTGTGCATACCACCTCCCTCCCCAATGCCATAGCACTTCTGCACTCAGCATCATACCTTGCTTCCTGCAGCACACTTGATCCCCTCCTCAAGGAGCAGCTTCTCCACAAACTGCACATCGCTCCCTAAGGAGGCTGGGTACAGGCTAAAGTCCACCCTGACCACCATGGAGAGACCGGCCTTTGGGAGCACTGGCTGCAGTCCCACGAGACCTGACAGCTCAGAGTGAAAGTACTCAGCATTGGCCTGCAACACACCATAAACAGAAGTAGTTTTCACATCCCACCCACACATTGGGGTCACTCCAGTTCACTGATACTCACCTCCAGCCAATACTAAGCTGCATTGCCAATTCATAAAGAATGACAAAGCTACTCACTCTCTAGTCTGCTACACTTCAGTGTCATGTTGTGGATCTAACTACAGTGCCACTAACCTTCAGCAGTGCCTCTGTCTCTTCCTGGTAGCCGGTCAGGTCCATCTGCAATATCTCCGGGATGGCAACTTGGACCAGCGACACGGGGCCTAGGACACGCATGGTCAGGTTCTCCAAAGCTGACCGCACCTGCAGATACAGACACACACACACACACACACACACACACACACACACACACACACACACACACACACACACACACACACACACACACACACACACACACACACACACACACACACACACACACACACACACACACACACACACACACACACACACACACACACACACACACACACACATACGTACATGCACATGCGCGCACATGCACAATATAGTTACTACACCACATATAAAATGTTGTGCACCACACTTCATACACCCAACCACATTATGTGCCACAAAGGGCGAAGTTCATCACAAGCATGTTCTCCAACTCCAACTAACCATACCACCCACTCATCACACAAATGGACTGTGGTCAGAAGCACATCACTGGCACAAACCTGTCTGATACAACAGACAAAATGAGACAGTGTGTGTGGTGCACACACAGACACACACACACATACCTCCTTTTCCAAGGCCCCATGTCTGTCATGCAGAAGTATCCATCCCAGCTTCCACCCCACGGCCTGCAGATAGGTGTCAAAGCCTCCACACTCCAGGATGGGTACCTGGTCAGACAAGGTGGCCAGCTGCAAAGGTCGCTGACCTGTGAATGGCACATGCCTCAGGGCTGTGCGGGAGCAGAAGACATTGAAGCTGACCTCACTGCACATTGGAAGCATCAGGTGCACAATCAACCCTCCACTCAGCTATAGTCCACACACACACATACACATACCCACCCTGGTACAGCGGTTTACAGACTGATTGCCGCAAATGTCATTTGACTCATGGCTCACCTCATTGCCCTCATTTTCAGGTGGTAATTGCAATACCTAAACAGTTTACGTCTCCTTCTTATAGGCCACAAATGAGGCAAAGTTCAGCGGTGACTTGTGAGTCTAACGACATTCATGACAACCATTATAACTTGCTATACAATCTAAGCATTTTACTGGACTAATGTTTAGTTCCCGCACTTGCTAGTAGCACAAGCACGATACTACCTCACGCCGTGACCCAGAACAGCACGGTATGGACTGCTGCAATGCAGTACAGTGGTATCTAGTCAATGTTTCAAAGAGCGCAGAACCGGTCTTGAGTTACAGTACAATGTAACTTGATCTACATACTGTAGTCATTCAGGACTGTTCCGAACTGCTACGTATCTGAATGCACACCTGTTAGGGCCGATTCCATACCAGCCCAAGGCACCGGAGTTGAATGCACTGTATTTATCAATATACCCTGTGTACGAATCTGTATAAAATCATGCAAGCAATCTAGTTACTGGCACCGATGTGAACAACCGACCCAGAAGGTATTCCAAACACGGTGTAGCCTTCTCATTCTAGCTCTGTGGACCAAATCGCTGTATTGTACAACCAAGCCTATGCTGGCAGCCTCACATTCATCAGAAATGACGGGTACTAGGTGGTGTTCAGCGACCTCCAGTACCTCCTTCAGGTGGCTCTTGGAGTAGACTGTGCCAGTGGGGAATGAGGGGTTGGAGAGCACTATAGCCATCGTCCTGTCATCAATGAGGCTCTTCAAGTGAGGGAGGTCCACTTCCCAGCCGCTGTCAGGCTGCAGTACAGGCAATGAGGAAGAAAGGAGGAGATACAGTATAGTGCACATTCACCACATAATGTGTGGCATATTACACACACAATACATGACAGTGGCATATTACACACACAATACATGACAGTGGCATATTACACACACAATACATGACAGTGGTATATTACACACACAATACATGACAGTGGCATATTACACACACAATACATGACAGTGGTATATTACACACACAATACATGACAGTGGTATATTACACACACAATACATGAAGTTGGCATATTACACACACAATACATGACAGTGGCATATTACACACACAATACATGAAGTTGGCATATTACACACACAATACATGACAGTGGCATATTACACACACAATACATGAAGTTGGCATATTACACACACAATACATGACAGTGGCATATTACACACACAATACATGACAGTGGCATATTACACACACAATACATGACAGTGGTATATTACACACACAATACATGAAGTTGGCATATTACACACACAATACATGACAGTGGCATATTACACACACAATACATGACAGTGGTATAATAATATTACACACACAATACATGACAGTGGTATATTACACACACAATACATGACAGTGGTATAATAATATTACACACACAATACATGACAGTGGTATATTACACACACAATACATGACAGTGGTATATTACACACACAATACATGACAGTGGTATAATAATATTACACACACAATACATGACAGTGGTATATTACACATACAATACATGACAGTGGTATATTACACACACAATACATGACAGTGGTATATTACACACACAATACATGACAGTGGTATATTACACACACAATACATGACAGTGGTATATTACACACACAATACATGACAGTGGTATATTACACACACAATACATGACAGTGGTATATTACACACACAATACATGACAGTGGTATATTACACACACAATACATGACAGTGGTATATTACACATACAATACATGACAGTGGTATATTACACACACAATACATGACAGTGGTATAATAATATTACACACACAATACATGACAGTGGTATATTACACACACAATACATGACAGTGGCATATTACACACACAATACATGACAGTGGTATATTACACACACAATACATGACAGTGGTATATTACACACACAATACATGACAGTGGTATATTACACACACAATACATGACAGTGGTATAATAATATTACACACACAATACATGACAGTGGTATATTACACACACAATACATGACAGTGGTATATTACACACACAATACATGACAGTGGCATATTACACACACAATACATGACAGTGGTATATTACACACACAATACATGACAGTGGTATAATAATATTACACACACAATACATGACAGTGGTATATTACACACACAATACATGACAGTGGTATATTACACACACAATACATGACAGTGGTATATTACACATACAATACATGACAGTGGCATATTACACACACAATACATGACAGTGGTATAATAATATTACACACACAATACATGACAGTGGTATATTACACACACAATACATGACAGTGGTATATTACACACACAATACATGACAGTGGTATATTACACACACAATACATGACAGTGGTATATTACACACACAATACATGACAGTGGTATATTACACACACAATACATGACAGTGGTATATTACACACACAATACATGACAGTGGTATATTACACACACAATACATGACAGTGGTATATTACACACACAATACATGAAAGTTGCATATTACACATACAATACATTAATGAGTGAATATATCAGGTCACATAGAGTCACGGTTTGAACATACCATATATCTGACCAAGAAGTAGTACCATGAGCAAAGACACAAACACACATTAGGAAACATATTACGTAATTTAAATACACGCCCGACACGTGCATGCAAGCACACACACGCGCACACTGTGGTACTACAGTGCCAGGTACATACCTTCAGCCTGTACTCCCTTGTCTCCACACCGACTGCAACAGCTGACATGGTGTAGTACGGCAAACCAGGGCTAGGTACAAGGATGTTATCGCCCGGGTCACACAGCACGCTGATGGAAAGGTTAATTGTTTCTCTGATGCCCAGTGTGAGGATGGCTTGCTGCATGTGTGCACAGGGTGAGAGGGAGACACACACAGGTACTGTGTGTGTGTGTGTGTGTGTGTGTGTGTGTAGTGAGAGGGAGACATGCACTGGTACTGTGTGTGTGTGTAGTGAGAGGGAGACACACACTGGTACTGTGTGTGTGTGTGTGTGTGTGTGTGTGTGTGTGTAGTGAGAGGGAGACATGCACTGGTACTGTGTGTGTGTGTAGTGAGAGGGAGACACACACTGGTACTGTGTGTGTGTGTGTGTGTGTGTGTGTAGTGAGAGGGAGACATGCACTGGTACTGTGTGTGTGTGTGTAGTGAGAGAGGAGACACACACACACTGGTACCACATGCAGGGGCAACAACTGCAACAACAAACCTTGCTAGTTAGTGGATGTTCTGGGGGAGAGAACTTGTTTGCAACAGCCTCCTTAGCAGGTTCACAGCCTGTACAATGGACATTGACAGTGGCTACTCACATTGGCTGTATTCAAGTTGTGATGCACAAACATTGCACAGTCTACCTACACCTGGCCCTCACACCGTATGGCACTCACCGTGCGACTGCATATACCCATTCGATTTCCCTTCGGATAGTTTCCTAGCAACAACCTCCAAAGCGCGCCTGGGCGGGCCAAACGTCTCGTTGCAGGGGAACTCTCCTTTACGACAGAGTGGGGATAGGATGTGAGTAAGATGGTTCTACTGTAGCTTATTGTAAGGATGCTGCTGCCGTCCTCACCTACTGACAGGTCTACTGCTATTGCTCTCGCGTATCCTTCATCGTTGCCCTGTCCTTTATTCAGTTGGCCGCTGTATCGCTGCACTAGTTGGGAAATGTTCGGAGGTAGTTGCGGCAGAGGCCACGAGTCGTCCATTTTCCTTGTTAGTCAGGCGACAAAATTGGGCCTATTTTTGTGAAAATTTTGGCGGGCTTCAAAATTGCATTAGTGCGTTGGCACTCCTATACACTGTAAGTTAAGTTAGAATCCACCACTCCACGTCATGTCACATGCACACACCATTTACACCTCATATCTTTCCCAGCACGCCTCATGTCACTCCTACCACACCTTGATATGTCACTCCTACCACACCTCGACATGTCACTCCTACCACACCTTGATATGCCACTCCTACCACGCCTTGACATGTCACTCCTACCACACCTCATGTCACTCCTACCACACCTTGACATGTCACTCCTACCACACCTTGACATGTCACTCCTACCACACCTCATGCAAGTCACACCACTTTGTACATTATATTTGCATGATCGATGCCAACACGCACTATACCATGCAAATGTAACTGCAGGTATTATACGTAAGTAGTTGCTAACAGTACATAAATAAATCATCCAATATTGTACATGTACATGGTCCAGTGCTGTATGTGGTGTGGTCATGCATATATATGCATGCATGACGACATGCCTGCATGCATGCAATGCAACGTGTATACACTGTATAGACAATATGTGTGTGCAAGAGCTCTGCATTAGTTATGATACTTGTGTTTTCACAGTTTTCACACACACGTGTCTTATTGAGGCAATCAAGCAATAGCAGTGCAGACACACTACGTACATGTGAAGAGCAACAGCTACGTACAACAAAAAGGCATGCTAAAATTTACAAAGGTTGCTAAAAAGTACACAATGGCCATAGGGGGACTGTGCTGCCGGGTAGCCCTACAAATCAGACACTGTAGGTGAGCTACAGGACTATGTATGCAGAACAAACATTTAATTACAAATCATTTAGGGTTAAAGTGGTTGCTGGACATCTGACATAAGCAGCCAGCTTAGTTACAAATCTTCACCCTCTTCATCTTCGCCGCTGTAGTCTTCTTCACTATCAGTTTCATATTCCCCCTCCTCCTCCTCTTCCTCATCCTCCTCCTCCTCTTCCTCCTCCTCCTCCTCCTCCTCGTCCTCCTCCTCCTCATTCTCCTCCTCCTCCTCCTTCTCCTCCTCCTTGTCCTCCTCCTCTTCCTCCTCCTTCTCCTCCTCCACTTCAGCACTTCCAATATCATCCTTAGATGAGCCACTGTCACCAAGCTGTGCATCCACCGAGCTTTGCCTCTCTGACTTGGCACTAGATGACTCATTCTCATCACTGTTCTCATCATCCTCCCTTATGCTCTGTTCACTTGAGCCCGAGCCAGTACTATCGAAAGTGCTGAGATGGTGTGGTGCCGACTTGTTGAACACTACAAAGTCATCGTCGCGCATCATCTCTTCCAGCAGAACATCGTGGGAGAGATCAGGGAGAGGGTTGGTCTTTACAATTGAAGTTTCTGCAAGTGGATAAGGTGAAGAATGTCAGTGAGCTATGGCATGTGTTTGTGCATGTGTGTGTCCACACACTTGTGTATTAACATAATGCAACCAGCTGTGGCTTTAGAACAAGTACGTACATGATAAAAGCAGACATCAACGTGAGACCATGTGTGAGTGTCAGACAGCAGTAGATCAATGTGAAGTTAGCGTATGATGTACAAACATGACGTCAACCAACCTTCAGTCCCTGGATAAGAGTAGCCAGAGGTGTCCACGCGACCATGACCCTGTAAAAAGGAAAGGCCAGCAGTAATCCACTAACGCAGCAAACTAAGCAGCAGTACTGTACAACTGCACTCTACGAGCAGTCCAACATGGATCACTTCCAAACATGTACTGTAAGGGTAACTCACAGTGCTTCTAGCGCTGGATATGATCTTGGACTTGAGTGCATCAGTTTGCTTGGAGTATGTGCCATGGATCTTCTTCCACACCTTGTCATGTCTCACCACATGAAACACAAACACAGCAAAGCCCTGATAAAGGAAAAACACAAAAAATCTATAATTTTTTAACGTGCACAGAGAAATGTAACCTCTGTTTCCCCTCTGCAACCTCATATTTGTCATTGACAAAGGCCCTCATGGTCAAAACGTCTCAAGGTCTACATTATCGGACTATTGTCTTGTTCTGCTACATGATTCACCCAAGAATCACTCACCACTCCTCACAGACACACACCTGTAGTGAGTTGAAAATGACGAATAGCCACTGGAAGGTGGTTGCAACAGCAGGGACCCACGGGTTGGCCGCCAGGAGGCCAAAGAGCCAGGTCAAGCCCATCAGCGGGAGGAGCACAAGTATACTCTTGAGAACGTTTCTGCAGGACAGGAAGAAGAGCACAATCACCTTCCATCTATGTAGCCGATTCTAACTGGCTCCACACACAGACTAGTCTGGCCCACTAGCCCCTACTTCCAGCAATCGGGGGCAAGAAGTATGGACTAATGGGCCGGACTGCACACAGGCTTGACAGTGTGTGACCCCCAAGCGTGTACAGACTATCACATGAAGTGCAGTGTATAACAGCACATTAAAACCCATTCCCAGGGCAGCACATGTCACTGCATGGACTAAGATGTCTAGACTTGAGTACAACAGGACTTAAGTAGCTATTATACATTCATCATTTCTTAAATCTTGTTATAGCCTGCCCAACATGGTAGACATCACACAACTCATGTCAAACAAAGAGACTGTTTGTGCCACGCTTTGAATTCAAAGTCTCCCTTCTATGCAACTTTCAACCTTCCAAATACTCAACTGATAAGGAACTAAAAACGTTAAGCAGGACATTTGCCAAAAATGCAATAATGTAACATATGTATCTAATAATCATACTTCAGTGCTGTGCTCCAACTGACACTGGCTACCCAATGCAGGTGACCCCTTCACTTACACAGCCAATTTGTAGTTTCTCTTCTCTTTCGAGCTCCTCCTCAGCTGCTGCTTCTTTACCTTGTGAACGCTTCGGATCGCCAGAACCAAGAACACTATGTTGCACTGTGCAAGATTCAGATCAACACAAGACAGCAGTTGACAGGCAGTAGGTTCAGAGAGTCCTTTTTCTCTCTCTGAGTGTGTGTGTGTGTGTGTGTGTGTGTGTGTGTATGCATATTACCCATATCATTTGTCGGGGGGATAGCCATAGAACACCACTGTCACTGCTCACAAAATGGGCACGTTTTGAGACTCAAAGTACGTGTGTATGTGTGTGATCTCATGCATGTGCAGGTCTGGGTGCTTGCATACATGCAGTGTCAGTGCAGTTATAGTAGGTAGCATGCAGTGACATGCTTAGTTCTATAACTGCTAGATAGGAATCAAGCCTTGCGTTGAGTGGGCTGCAATGTCCTCTCACCAGAATAATGAGGATCACAGGAGCAAAGAAGGCCCAAATGAGTCCAAAACTGGTCGGCAGCCAACAGCTGAAGATGAAACGGCAAAACAAGTATGCCATGAGGATTGTAACATACAACATATCACAGGCACTCTGTACTCTACTTGTGCATACAGCTGGCTACACATTGTGTCTGGTGTGTTAAGGCACACTGTAGGAGTCTCACTATCTGTTGCATTC
>OZ025873.1:1171486-1193986 GCA_964019415.1 Ianthella basta | reverse complement strand
GAGTGTTGAAACATCACACAAGTTGCATGTTGCAGTCAGCACTGATTGCCGATAAGGCTACCATGGCATGAGCACATGTGCATACATACCAATAACAGTTAGAGTTGTGTTTGCTTCATCCCGTCCTTGGGTGTTGTTTGCCACACACGTGTATATTCCACCATCTCCAAGAGTGACATTGTTTAACTGTAACAAGCTGCATTGGGTTGGGACCTGTCCTGGGCCATCACTCACTCCACTGTCAGAACACATCACACCCGCACCACGATTAACACCATCCTTTCGCCAAATGATCTCTGCAGGTGGGGAGCTCTCAATCTCACATTGGATGTTTACCGTAGTGCCGAGAGGTGCAGTCTGTTGTTCGGAGATGGACTGAATGTTGGGCAGAACTGGGAAGAGAGGAAATGATAACATTTCAAACAACCAAACAGTGCCTTGCAACGAAATGTACATATAATTTGTGATGTACACTACCTATACATTTTCACATACATGCACACACCCTCACAGATGTAACTAAGATGAAAGAGGGAGAAACAAAGCATGTGTGCGGACAGTGTGCATGATAATACAGGAGGGGGGGGGGGGGGGGGGGCTAGGATGTGAAGGGTGTAAAAAATCTAAGGATGGCATGTTGTACAACACAACAAATGTATAATTTGTGATGTACAGTACCTCTGTATTTTCACATACAAGCAGCTACACTCACCACAGAGCATACCAAGAGATGTGAAACAGGTACATGCAGAAAATGATTACGCCTTACAGGTTTGATACAGCTAACGCTCAAATGAGACCTGGTGCAACACCACATTACAGAACACCACACAAATGACATGCTTGCAGACAGCACTGATTGCCGATAAGGCTACCATGGCATGAGCACATGTACATACATACCAACAACAGTTAGAGTTGTGTTCACTTCATCCCGTCCTCGGGTGTTGTTTGCCACACACGTGTATATTCCACCATCTTCAAAAGCAACACTACCTAACTGTAACAAGCTGCATTGGGTTGGGACCTGTCCTGGGCCATCACTCACTCCACTGTCAGAACACATCACACCCGCAACAAGATTAAAACCATCCTTTTGCCAAATGATCTCTGCAGGTGGGGAGCTCTCAACCTCACATTCAATGTTTGTCAGGGTGCCAGTAAGCACAGTCTTTTCTTCAGAGATGGGCTGAATCCTGGGTTTGACTGGAAAGAGAGAGAATTGTAACATTACAGCACAGCTAAACACTTCTGCATAACTTGTGTGCATTGCTCTGAAACTACTTTGACTGCCCCACACATTCACACACAGTACAAGTGTTAATGTCAGTAACACTTACTGTAGAGGACGGCAAAGGAAGTGAAAGTGGCATGCAGAGGCACTAGAATGTAGCTTGCCCAGGCTAATGCCCACACAAGAGCTAAATCCATGTACACATTGTCTTCAGCAGAGCAAGGTGAACACCCACTGACTGACGGACAGACTGACGGACCATTGAGGACCACATTTAACACTACCTCACAAACTTGATGCAACAACTAGAAAAGGTTATCCATGTTGAACCAAAGACACTTGACCCTGAGTATCTATGGTTAAACCCTAGTGCACTGCTGCCACAGCACAACATGCAGTAATAAGCAAGGCACATAACGAACACTAAGTTGACAATCTCCCCACACACTTACTTTCCACATGGACCGTGAACTTCACCAGACTGGCTCCACCTCCAGCATGAAGATTGCTAACGTTAACTGTGAAGCTCTCGTTTCCATTTACAAACTCTACGTTCTGTACTGTCAGCCTGGACTCCCCACTGCCCAACACTTCCACGTCTGTCACAATGGTGTACTTCTCTCCTCCTGAGATTGGGGCTCCATTTAGCATCCACTCCACCGTCGGCCTCACATTGTAACCAGTAATGGTCACAGCTAATGTAAAGTCACTGTTGACAAGAACTCTACTCACAGTGGGTGACGCAGCGACGGCAACAGGAGGATCAGTTGCTGTAAGAGCAGAAAGAAAGGATGGCCCAATTCTTACAACCATAACAGAGAATGCAGCATACTACACACAACACAACAACAGGAGCAAAGCAGCAAGCTAATAGCTAAAACACTTCAGTGTGAAACACCACCACCACTTGTCACAAGACCCATGTCAATAAGCACAAAAGGTACTCACTAACAACATGTGGTCACCATGTAACAAATCATTCACTAAAACCACTACCGAGACCAATGCAAGCACACCTTCCCCTCCTAACCACTCCCTCCTTCCCACCTCCCACAGACCTCGGCAGCATAACAAGGGGGGAGGGAGGGGAGGCTAGGGAGCTATAGCCCCCCAAACCGAATCATGTTCTGCCGCTACTGGCCATCACCATGTAAACACATCATTCACTACAACCAAGATGATAAGCATACCTCCCCTTTCCCCTCCCCTTCCCACCTCTGGCCCACTGACCTTGTTGCTGCACTGTCACTGATGTTGAACCACTTCCTGCCCCATTCTGTGCTGTACAAGTGTAGACAGTATAGTCCTGCAGTGACGCGATGGTGACAACAAGAGACAAGGAGTCAACATTACTGCGGCTGCTCAACGTCATTTCCCCCTTCTTCCACGTCAGCATGAAGGGACCAGTCCCATAGGAAGAACATGTCAAATTGATTTCCCCATCGAACAGTATAGGAGCCGGCTGTTCAGGTGTGATGTAAGGAACAGGGAAGGCTGCAGAAAGAATTATGAAGGAAGCTTAGCAATTTCAAGTCATGTTTCTAAAAACTTGCAACACATTACACAGTAAACATTGAAATTGCATGAAAATAAACTGAACATGAACACAGAAGGTGCATGCTGAATAATAAACTTAGTGCAAAAGTTGCTGACAAATTACCGAGGTACGTCACTCTCAATACAATAACCACACATGCTACAATTTGTACCTGCTTCCATCAGTGTCGTCACTCCATCCACCTGTGTGACAGAATTGCTGACACGACAAGTGTAAGTATCAAAACTGTCCTCGTGGACACTTGACAAGGTCAGTGTGGACCTGCTGCCAGCTGAGATGACATTGGTTACCAGCGGCTCTTGCTCAGTGCTCCCTTTAAACCACATGAAGGTGTAGTTAGAGGGTCTTCCCCCTGAAGCGTCACAAGTGATGTTGATGTCATCACCTACAGAGGCTAGTGATTTGCTGGCTGACAGAGAAACAGTGGGACGAGCTGAGGGAGAGGGGAGGATAGGAGCTGCATCCTCAAAGCAACGCCCTCCTGGTATCACACACACATGTACGCACACACACACACACACACACACACACACACACACACACACACACACACACACACACACACACATACACTATTTCATGAACCACTCACCATAGACTTCAACAAAGGCCATATTCGAAGAATGCCTTTCAGCAATCCCAGACCGATCAATAGTAGCATCGCATCTCACAGCGGCAGTCCCACTGCCATAGTCCTCCACTGTAAACACAACATCACCCGTCTCGTGCAGCACCACACTGTGTGAGTCATCAAATGACATCTGTGGAGTCGTTGTCTGTTCAGTTGCATTCACTACCACTGTCACCATTGACTGTGGAAACGATCTCACAGTGCAAGTGACATTCAACGAGTTGGGTGTAATGACATACTCAGGAGCAGTGACGATAATGGTTGGGACACCTGTGATGGAGGGAGAGGTAGTGAGTGTAGTTGCTATGGCAACCATGCAGCACATAAGATATGAATGCGGATATACCTACAGTATGTGCACCACAGACAGACTCAGTTGTACGTCAAGCATATAAATTAATTGAGCACTAAATCTATTACCTAAGCATGTGCAAAAGCCCAAACTCACTGAATGGATGTACTTGGAACACAACATTTGGTAAAACTGTTCCTTGGAGAGCAGCCGTGTACTCTCCCGCATCCTCCTCCACAGTCCTGTCAACACGCAATACCTGTCCAAAGTTGGAGAGGCTGAAGGAAGCATTCCCTACATCATTGTGCATCCACGTCAGTGCCTCATAGACTCCTGAGGCCGTTACTTCCAACACAAGGGGGGAAGGCGGGGTCAACTGAATGTACATTGGGGTCACTCTGCTGAGGGTGGCCTGGCCTGTAGGGAAAGGGCAAGGAGAGAGGGAGTAGCCCAAAGGAATGAGGGAGGAGGAGGTTGTAGGGACATGATAAGACACCCTCCAGCAGTGCCGCAATGAGGGGAATGTACAACATGTCCAGTGAAGCATGCTAAGCTGACAGCAGACAAAAGGGATTTAAGATTTGCAAGACTACTATATAAATGTTGTATGCTGCACTGTCACACATCTGAATGGTGTCACACATGTCACTGACCTGTCACCAAGAGTACCATCCTGCTAGTGACAGTGGTTAACGACGATGTAGCTGAGCACTGGTATACACCATTCATTGCAGAAGAGAATGAAGCAAAAGTGATTCTAAGAGTCCTTCTCACAGTAGTCGGCCCTTGAGTGCTGGTGGTCATTTCATTGACACCATCATCATTGCCAAGAGGTGTTCCATCCCTCACAGCTGACAAGGAAAAAGTTCCTGGGCTCTCAAAAACACATTCAATGGAGAAATTAGCATCAGGTTCTATGTTGAATCTGTTCCTGTCTCCATCCAGAGCTCTCAGTGAGTGGAGTGCATAGGGGGGAGGAGATGTAAGGTCAGTGACCAATGCGAGGGAGCCTACAAGAGGAAGAAAACGGCCAGCGTCAATAGTAAGTAACACTTTGTACAAAGAACACTTGATATACAACATAAGAATGTGGTAGTTAGTACTTAAACACTGAGTAGGGTACAATACTTTGTGTACTACACAGAAATCATTTGCAGTGACGTACACACAAGGCAGTGATGTGTGTGATGCCCAAAGCAGATGTGAGATGTAGCGAATGCAATAGCACATCTCTAACAACATGCACAGTATGGCAGATCACACACACATACACATACATAGCATACGTATGTATGGTTAACGTTCAGGTGCGAGCAACACAAACCCACCTTTTTCTCTGACATATGCCACCTGAGAATCACTTCCAATACTGTTTGTAATCACACAAGTGTATGTTCCAAAGTCCATCTTTGACACTGCAGAAATGTTTAGCTGTGAAGAATCGAGGGTACTGGTGATTGTCACGCCAGCACCTGGGACAACAGGTGTGCCATCGATCGACCAGGTTAGGTTGCTGGGACAGGCATTGGCCGCTGTGCAGTCAAGGGAGAGGGGCTCTCCCACGCTCAGGACAGGCTCAGCTGGGGTTACATTGACCAGCATTGGGGCAGCTGTGTGGGAGAGGGTGCAGGGAGGTGCTAGCATGAATGACAAGGCAGAAGTGGCCACACACACACACCAGCTCTGCATGCTAACACAGATACTGCATGGCTGGAAATTTTGACGGGAATATATTTGGCAAATTGCCCAAATCATAGCATTTGGCAGATTTTGTCTTGGCAGTTGGGCAAGCTTTTTGGCATAATGGTATTTTGTACAGTAATTAATAATAGAGGGTGGAATATTTGCAGATTGTTCTCAAACTGCCAATCCGGCAAAATAAATTTTTCGGCAAAATTTCTGGTCACACGGTAGCAACACTGCAGTAGCCATGTACACAGGATACCATCAACATGTGTGTCCATGCAGTGGTCTTACAGTATGTGTGTATACAAGCTGCTACCCACCTAGCACCTGCACAGTGGCTGCAGCTTGACTGGTGTAGGTGACGCCTCCAGAGACTGTAGAGACGGTGCAAGTGACTATCCCTCCACAGTCTGCTGTGGTAACTGCTAGCAGGGTGATGCTCTTCCGGGCAACATAGCGAGTGGTAGCAGTGACTTCACTCACAATCTCTGTATGCCCAATGCTCTTGCGGGCTGATACTCCGATCAGTGTGAAGTCGATCAGAACATCCAGCAATGCGCTCCCTTCACAGGTAAGAGTAAGGTCTTTCCGCTCACGGGCCTCCACAGATGCAGGGAATGAGGCATTAGGAGTGGCTGAGAGAGAATGTGAATGATGCATGAGCAAGAAGTAGGTATTGTGTCTTCAGGAATGCAGCAATTTGTAAACATCCTCACATAGCCCCAAAGCATACATCTACTTCGCACAACTATCTAGACCAGTACATGCCCTGTACACAATATCTCATACAATTTAATGCTACAGCCAATACACTAGTGCTGTGTGTTTAACAGTGTCCACTCACCAGCAACATCTGATAAAACACGAACAGTAAAGTTCAAATCTGCAGTTAGTTCATCCTGCAGAGTGGCTTGGATGGCTGGAGCGTAGTAGCCAAATCTGTAAGGAGGGGTCCCCTGTGTGATGCTGTATCTCTGCTTTAGGTTGCTATAGGTTACTCCATTGGATTGGAAATCAGAAAGCTCCTCAAATGTAGCGAATGTTGGGTCATCTGAGCTGAACACCCAGTCATTTCTGACAAAGTCTCCTCTAAAGTCAGCGTCAAGAACTAGGTCCTCTTCATCAGACAGGAAGACAATCCCAGGGGTGTGGATTCGGATGACACTAGGAGTTGCTGTATATATAAGAACAGGGAGAGGGACAGTAAGAATCAATGCAATCTGCCAAGAAGTTACAATAGCTAGCCTCAAAGAGAAAGCAAAAAAGTCAACCTTTACTTCAATGTCAACACCTAGTGGCAAGAAACTATCTACGGTCACGCACAACTTACAAGTGCCATAAAGGAATAAATCTGACTCCTGAGCAACAAAAGGATCTGATCCAGTCAAGGTGGCACCACAGTAATAGACACCATTGTGCTCTGGCTGAAAATCTGCAAAACTGAGCGAAACAGTCTTCTGTAGTGCTGCAGGGTCTGCAGGAGTCAGTGTGGTATCAGTCAAGTCTCCATCTCTGATCACCACACCATCCTTATAGAGTTCTAATGTGTAGTCTGGTGTTGTAGCAATGCCAATACAACTGATATCGAACATGACTCCAGTTTGTATGTTATATCGAGGGACAAATGGGCTGGTTGATTCTGTTGGATTAGTTGATCTAACTGGTTGAGGTGGCACCATGTCTGGGGTCCTGGCAACTGCAAATGGGGAAGAGCAGGTATGAAGGAGGATAAATACTCTGGTGGACCGTCCAGTTGTCACCATTCCCCACCTCACTGCAGCCCCAGCCCCACATGCACATTTTGAGCTACAGTACAAACTGATCAATCAGCCATGCTATATAACGCATATTCACACACCATCATTTGCAATAAATTAAATAAAGCAGACATCAAAACCCTGACAGAGCAAGCAACCGATAAGAACAAATGGAGAGCACTAGGACAAAAGGACTGATTGCAGCACTAATTACACTAACACTGTTATTATTGTTTGCAGAAACCAGTCTCTAATAATAATAATAATATAATAATACAGTATACATAACTATGCTGTAACACCAATTACAGACATCCAGGCCATGTATGTGTGGTATATTATATAGGTATAATGACAGATGGCATGAAGATTGCAGACAACATAGAAGCACTGTACATACTCATGTCTTACCTTGTGCGTTGCTGTGGTAACTGTATAGTACAAGGACTACAGGAAGGAAGGAAGCACACCTCAATGTTTGACTGTGGTCACATGAAGTGAATGCACAAGGTGATGGGTGTAGCCAAACAGAAATACTCATTGCACCCACACTGTTCGTCTGAGCGGACGTGATATGTGGAAACAGCGAAGCTGCTGCGGCGCAAGAGCTCAAGAAGCGCGGGGTGTTTGCTTCCAAGGGAAGATGACGGTCATGAACCAGGAAGAGTTACACCGCCAACTATTTAAACTTTCCGCAGCTGCACAACTACAGGAACATCGTCATAGCTATATCATCGCATCAAAGCTATGATCCAACTGCAAGAAGCAATCTTTGAGCATAATCTTGACGGTGGACGGCCCGTCTCGGTCTGAACGCAAGTACCTTCTTCTTGCCGTATTTTTAAAAGACAGACGAACCTGAGCGAGTATGTGGCGCAATACTAGCAAGTCAGTGTTGCATTTCCTGGCAACCCAGTGGGACACACTGATAGATGTAGGTGCCAACCTTGCAAAGCCAAGAAGATCAACTGCAACTCCATCTCTCCCAAAGTCGGAATGCAGCTCCACCCGTCTCCGCCCACAACGTCACAAGGGGGGAGCCCTGTAATACGTTTGTAGCCCTGGCCCCACCCACCCAGTCCATCGAATCAGAGGATCTATGACTCTAGTTCGCTATTACACGGACGTCAAGCACGAAAGCAGCCAACCCAAAGTACTGGTGTGAGCACGTTCACTGCATCCCTAGGCCCAAAATAGTCTCGTACCCGACCCTGTCCGCCGGCCGCCATTTTATTCGCCGCCTCCCAGGGTCTGGAAAAGACTGCATCCAAAACCGTTGCACGGGGGGCGGAGTCGAACTGCCACCGCAGACCTCTTATCTAACGATTCATCAAACATCGGCGCGAAATTTTGCGTAGATGTACAGAAGAGTGATCTTTGCTCATAGGAAAGAGGCTGCACTAGGTACAGGACGTTTGTGGTCTCAAAGGCTGGGCCTCATTCCATGCGGGACCTTGAAGCATTCGAATTTCAGCCCGAACGTTGCAGCAAGCTGCGCGGGGCTGTGGCAATCCGTCAAGAACGACAAGAGCAAAGAACTGGCGATTTCCAGACGGCCTACAATTTTAAGGAACGTTTGCTCAATCCATAGGTTAAAAGTAGAGACGTCGACGGCGATAGCCCTTCTAGCGCACTTGTTCCTGCTGCGCCAGCCTGCCCGTTCCCCATTTTCACATAGGCCAATGATATTCATCTGACCACAAATGATGTCACAAAGGCCCTAATTGGTCCGTGTCAGACGAGGACCCGTGCAACGGTTTTCGTAGCAGTCTTTTCCAGACCCTGGGAGGCGGCGAATGAAATGGCGGCCGGCGTACAGGGTCGGGTACGAGACTAGGCCCAAAATGTAGCTAGACCAGCACTCATTGCTCTGCAGCCACTTGTATTGCAACCTCATAGCTAGCTACACACCAAAGGTCTTTCGATTAAATTCGGATACGGCCTGGGTACGAGGCCAGTTGCAGTGCTGCATTGGCAACCATTGGCTAGCTCGAGCTAGATACACATTTTTCTGGTTTCAACTCTTAGCGCATGTACCTAGCTACAAAGTACATGTATAGCAGTTAGCTATACACCACAGATACTACACATAATCATGTACACATTGAATAGTACAGCAATACAGGCATACATGTGCACTGCCCTTGACATATTAAAAGT
Organism: Ianthella basta; assembly: GCA_964019415.1. Classification (NCBI taxonomy): domain Eukaryota; kingdom Metazoa; phylum Porifera; class Demospongiae; order Verongiida; family Ianthellidae; genus Ianthella; species Ianthella basta. Next base: position 1,184,668 of record OZ025873.1, on the reverse strand, counting down.
GAGGAACTGTTTAGTTAAACTTCTGTACATGTACAGGTTTTAGTAAAATAGTGATGTATGGGTCAGATACATGTCATTTTCTGATGATTGGTTGTCATAATACAAGTGTCATTGTCACTCGTGGATGTGGACCTCAGCTGTCACATCCCTTCACAACATGCTTGGTACTTGACTGAGTTTCCCGTATGCACATGATCGCAGGTCGGAGCAGAGAAAACTGAGGTGGGTGCAAATTCAGCTCAGTGTGGATGAGTAGGCCTCTTGTCTCTTCTCTGACAGAAGTGAAGCCAATCTCTTGTAGAACGTGGATGCCAAGTTCCCCACAAACATATACACCACAAAGCATTCCCAAGCAGTAATTTAGCTCTAGCTATATATAGCTAAGGCTATATTATATTAGGCTTGTGCATGAGATGATTTTAGGCTGAGATCTTTAGGGCAACAACACCTGACAGGTCAATCAAGGTGACTGCAATGGTCCGCTTCTTCCAAAGTAGATAGCTTATCACTCAGCACACTACAATGTCCATAGCTAGCTATTCATGGTTGGAAGGGAGTTCTTTTGTGTACAGGTAAGGATACTGGCTGGAGGACCCTACATGCAGCCAATTGTTTAGCACCTTCTCATTCAAAGGTATGAAAACAGTAAGCTAGATTGATGAGAAAGTCACACATACCTCAGCTGTAACATTGGATGTCTTTGATGAACGTGTCATGTACCAGAGCCAATTCAGTCCAAATGGAACAGGGCATTGTAAGCATATGCATGCACGACCCCCTCCCCCCTCCCCCCACACACAAACACACATACCAGATACACAATGAAAGTGTGTATACACCAGCAAAAGCACACACATGCAAGTACACACTAACACACAAAGCAACTAAGCCATTAACATATATTCATGACATTCATAGGAAGTAGGTATGTCACAGCTATTGCTAGCAACAAATTCTTGGTGTTATGTTTCATTGTCTCCACATATTTGTTATGGTGCAGCCTGACGTCGCACACAAGGGAAGCAAGGAGGCGGGCGCAGGAGCCAGCCCCCCCACCCACAATGCATGTTTCTCTTTGTTCATTGTGTGGTCACGTTATATAAATGCAGTGTACACTATGATATAGTAGGTAGGAGCTATTATAGCTACGTCTATAGAGTTGAGAATTTCAGTCAGGAGCAGTCAGAGATAGTTAAAGACTGAACTGGAGCAGCAGGCCAGGTTGGTTTCAGTGTATAGCTAAGTAACTGCATGGTTACACACTTGCCTGTAGCTACGTATTTGGCTAAGTCCTACCTTGCCCAGAAATGCAGCTCAACTGAAACTGCATGCATGGACTGCATACTATGATAAAGTGTGTGCACCATTAATAATGAATGTAGCTATTGGTCAGGCTCTTTGTTCTAAGATATTGCTATGTAGTTGAATGATAATGAAAGACAGGCTGGAGAAATTACACTTGGTTAGGAATGAGGAAAGAAGGGAAAACAACAGTCAACTGGGCTCAACCAGTGACGTCCAGAGCTATATATATATACCCTATAGCAGCTGAGCCATGGCCAATGCCTACTGTGCAGCTGTATCTTGCATAACACTCATGACTGCACTGATGAAAAATGGCAGTTAGCTATTTGGACGGTGTCATGGTGTGACCAGGAGTGATTTGTGCTTTTTTATACAGTAGAGCTATTACAATTAAACAATTGCTTTGCAACAGTGTTTGCTGCAACATGCATGGTCGGTATATATTTGACTGACTGCATGTATAATTATAATATTTTCGTATTGTTTATAAGCTTTTATCCTATTGTGCACATGCAGAGCACCAAGATGAACCGTTGGACTCCTATGCTGATGTTGACATTTGTCTGCATAACTGCTGCACAGATCGGTTGTGACTCTCCCCTGCGCTACAGACGGCCTCATCTTTTTCGTCATTGTGGCTGTAGAGTTGGGCAGTGGACAGCATGGTCATATAAAGATGAGAAAGACTGTACCACTGAAGTATGTCAAGGGGAATGCCAACATTCAGGTTATGCTAATGTACTGGAGCGACGGCGTGAAGCTACTCCTGTAGGTTGTGATCCAGGAAAGCACTTGTATGAAACCAAGGAAGTTTGTGAGTTTATATTCTTGCAATTGCCTAGTAATAGTGACTCATACCCTACATGGCTTACGTATGTTTATGCTGAGATGTTATAAATACCAGGTGTAGTACGTATATATATAAGTGTTGAGATTGTGGTAGGAATTTCTCTCAATTAAAACACAAGCCATGCATTGTAGTTGTTTTCATGTAATGATGAACATCACTGCACCTTCCTTGAGCTGTGTCTGCCAGTAATACCATCCCTGTGCCCCAATGTCTTCTAGAAAATAGTTTCCTATAGTTTTACATGCCAAACTTGCATACGTTCGAAATCGTCTCTTAAAACCCTTGAAATGAGGCACTTGAGTTGTAAAACACTTGCAGTATCAAGAAGCTATGCACACAGCTACGGACAGAAATACAAACCATTGCTGGCCATCAATTCCTAGATGCTGGAGTGGAGGTGTCAGCTAGCAACCTATAGGTTTCACTCCAACTGTACATAATAGTCAAATGAACAAACAAAGAAATAGTGACTGGAAGGTGTATATGTAGCTGAGCTGCATATGTCACATCTACAGTATGAGCAGTAACCCTACCATGATGCATGGGCCACCGTCAGTCCAAATCTGAAAGAGGGTAGATACAAACACTGGCCACGCGTGTTCCTCAATTTGCATCATTGCAAATGCTGTCCTGCTTATTCCACATCTCTGCCCAAATTAGTATAAGTGTGGAACACTTGTTCATGCAAGGCGCCTTCTGACCTTACAAATGATTCAATGAAAGTTGTGTTTGCAGAAATATTCCTCAATCTCCAACTCCTTTTATATTTATCTCTCCCCTTGTTTGCAAGCTATATAGTGCTTACACTCCATAGGCTTCCTGCCGGTGATCAGTAGAGAGCCTTTACAATTATGGAGTTCAACATTGAGGTTTAAGAGCACAGTGTGAAGAGTGTGAAGGAGGTAGGAGTATTTTAGTGCAGACGAAATTGGATGCATGGAAGGAGAACTGGATAGAAGTCTTAGAGTAGGTATTGCAATGAGCGCTGTTGGGGCAATGCAGAGGAATGTATTTGGGATAAACATTCTGTAAATAATGATGATGAAAATAATGACAACATGCTTATAATTTTGAGGACAGTTTCTACATGAAGATACATTTTGATTTAGAGTAATGATAATTATGCACCGCACAATTCCTCACAAGTGAGGGAGGTTTCATTATATCTGCATGGTTATGGGGCATAGTGTTGCTTGTTGCAACATGTTTAGACATACTGTACAAGCAACCAATTTGCCTTGTGCAATTGTAATCTGTAGAAGTGTGCAGCATGTAGCTGAAACGTTATAGTAAACTAATGATTCAAAAAGAATAGTTTTGGGTTGGAAAGAAGTAAATTTGAACTATGACACAAGCAACCACCACCGTCCCCACATACATAGAGTTAACTACTGTACTGTCTGATATTGCTGAACATATTCTGTGACATTTGCATGGTGTTATATTAATTATTGTTTTTCCTGATGTGTGCAGGTGGCCCCAGTGTGACTGATTTGGCCCATCAAATCATTCGGACCTTGCGACTGGGTAAACCAACTGGTCGTCATGGCATCCCCGGCATCCCTGGCCCTCCTGGCCCTCCTGGCCCTCCTGGCCCTCCTGATCCTACTGACCCTCCTACTGACCCTCCTAGTGGCACACCTGACCCTGGAACTCCCTCTTGTGCTAATGCCCCTCCTGGCCATGGTTGCACCCCTAGCTCTCCTGCTAATTCTCAGCAGGTGCAGTTGCTGTGCATCTGCAGCTGGTTCAATTTGGCATGATTGTAATATCATGCAGCATGAAAAGTTTACTTTGTTCCTGAGCTGTTAAGCAAGGCAAATGATCATGCCCGAGTCACTGTGTGTTTGTATTTATGTATATATATAAATATATATAACTAGCAGGAAGGCCCGCCTTTCCTGCTCCGGCGCCATCCAAAGACAGGCACGATGGAAGAGGCTAAGTCCAGCCCTATGTCGTTTCAAAGGTCTACGGACAGTAACGACGCCGGTTGTGTCTTGTCAATGCGTTGCCAAGAGGTCTTTGGACTTAGCCTCCTTCCATCATGCCTGTCTTCGAACGTGGCCCTATTCCAATGGCCTAGCTGTGTTTACGCTTAAGAATTTCTTCCTGCAACTGTTCTTCATGCAGCACATAACTCTGTAGTTCGCCCTAGTATATATATATAGTGCTGTGGCTCTGTTCTGGCCCTATGGGTTCATTTGTGCACTTGTTCAAGCTGTGCATGTTGCTGCTTGCACTACATGAGTGTCTTCAGCTTGTAGCTACTACATTACAATTTTCTCTTGCTGAAATTGTGAGGACAATCCTCTTGTGGTTGACATCTGATTACTATCACTTTGCCTATGTGCACATTAGTTGGTGAGTGCCATTACCACTTGTCACAACTTGTGCTATAGCTTCCTCATCTTTGAAGAAGTTGAGCTAGCCTGGTCATATAATACTATTTGCACCAGCTTGTTATTGGCTCTTCGGCTCTAAAAGTGAATGTATCTTATTCTTTCTGCATGGTTGTGCAGCGCTACAAGAGAAGCCATGAGTGCCCTTACATAAGCAACCCACCAACTTGTGGGCCAGCACCCATTTGTCAGGAAATCACAGGCAAGTGTTTTAGGAATCAAGTTATTCATGCTGTCTTTGTAAGGATGGCAGTGGTTTTTTGTATGCTGTAATACAAATGAAAAGCAGCACTACTCCTGAACAGGATCAAAAACCGACAAACAAAGCTTTCCATGATGAAGCGGGGACTGAACAGTGCACATAGCTAACCTTACTTCCCAGCGAAGGTGTGCCTACATGTAGAGAGCGCCCTCGACATTTCCCACGTTTCTTCTTCTTCTTCTTCTTCCTCTTCCTCTTCCTTTTCCTCTTTCTCTTCCTCTTCTTCTTCTTCTTCTTCTTCTTCTTCTTCTTCTTCTTCTTCTTCTTCTTCTTCTTCTTCTTCTTCTTCTTTTTCTTCTTCTTCTTCTTCTTCTTCTTTGACAGCCGTAGCGCACGAACCAGAGGGACCAGGAGAATACTTCACGCACCATATTGCACCAATTTTGGCTGGCTGCATTCCTTTGTAGGTTAGAACACGGCACAAATTAGTGTGAAAGATGACGCTTGCCACAACTCCCGCCGTGTTGCTTGGCCAAGCGGGGCGGACATCATTTTCAAATTACATAATTTAACCAGATGCAACCAGCGTGACTGGTGCCATTGCGAGCAGCTGTGTACAGCTTCTGGAGTCTCCTTCTTCCGTTGTTTTGCTCCACTGTGGAATTCTTTGCCTTGCTCTACAACTTAGCATCGCATTTGGCTTGTGGAATGAATTATTTACAATGCCAATACAATTTCTCAAATGCAAATTGTAGCTAATTCTCGCTATCAGGAGCTACACAAGAAGTTTACATTGCTAGCTATATTGTGCATCTTAGCTCCTGCTCCATAAAAAGTGCAGAAACTAGACATAATAAAAATTTTCTACAAAAATTGTAAGGATGTAGGGATGGCATAAAAAGGACAGAAACAAGTAAAGGCTGTTACACAGTGGAGCATTAACCATTGTCCCTACATTCAAGGGTGTATAGGACTACATATGGTGCGACATTCTTGCATGTAGGGTGATGGTTAATGCTCCACTGTGTAACAGCCTTTTTATACTTGTTTCTGTCCTTTTATGCCATCCCTATATCTTTACAATTTTTGTAGAAAATTTTTATTCATGCCACTGCTTTCTTTGCCATCACTGGACACCATGCAAGCAAATGTAAACAGCATTATACATTGTTTTGATGACACATTTCCATTATAACTGGTATAGTATTCTCGGCAACAAGTGTTCAACAATGAATCACATGACATTGTGTTCATAATTTATGGTCAATCAGGGTCATGCACCCACAAGCTGACCCATGGACAGTTAATGATGGCAGTGGCCTAATTTCCTGTAGGTATGGTCCCCCAGCTTTCTTTGATCTTTTCCTCTTGACAGAGAATCATTAAACCAGTTAAAATCATCCTGATATGAGTGGAATTGGGCTTGTGTCATGAGCTCGAGGCTATAGGAGCTGCCAAGTAGGTATTATGCTAACCCATAAAGAGAAACCTGAGTGTGAAGGTGGAGGATACTTAGTGGAACAACAGTATCACTGCTGCACATTTGACTTCCCAATTTTATATGCCTCATTCCACACCCAATGACACTTGAACCCTCAGGCTGTACTTCAAAGGCCTGAGTGGCTATGTAGCCAGAGCAGATATATTATAGAGACGTTTGCAGACACCAGCCAGGGCATGGACAGTTAAATTGTTTTCAAGCGTTTGGTAGCATCCAGCTATAGCTTCATCAGGGCAACTTGCATACTCCTCTGCTTATGAATTGTATGTGTTTTTCATTGCCACATCGATCTACTGTCACCATGGCCCATGTAAAATTATTGCATGCTCCATTTGTCATTCCCTCATTGATGAAGGTAGCTGGACTGTTGCACAACCACCCAATGAAATAGTCTGGTCATATGAGCCAGCTTTATAATGTGGCCCGAATTGGCCAGGGATCTTAATTGGCCACCCAATGAGATTTGCAGAACAAAGCCATACAGGTGTTATATAATTCACATGTGGATTAGGGCTAAGGGAAGCAACAGCCTCCTCTACCGAAATCTTAATTTATGGTTTCTTTAAGCTCAGCTTCCTTCCAGAAACCTCCATTCTCAGCGTCACAAATTTCTTGGTCAAGCAAAACATATGCAACATGCATCCGAGTCAGTACACAGGAGCAAATTTACACTATTATACCAAAGTGAAGCCCAAATGCTACTTCCAAAAAAACGATCACGACTTCGCATAATTATATGGCAGATAGGTCAAGCCTCCATGTCGTGCACTTTCCTGTAAAGCAATGAGCTTGTAGCACACAACTTCGGCCATGATCATGAATGAGTAAGCTTACGTATTACTTACATACACATTATGTGCAATTGTTATGCTATTCCATGAACATACTGTTTCATTGGGTTGTTGTGCAACAGTCTGGAATGTGAGACTATTGTCCACTCTGCATATGGCTAGTGTCTACAAATGTTTCTATCAAGCTGTATACCATTCTGGAATCTACTCCAAAAATGATATCATTACTACAACTGCAGCTACATTAGCTGGCACTGGACTAGGGTCTGCATAACAGATGAATTCCTGATACACTGGTACTGCATGTATAAACTAGAACGATTAATGTATAATTGTGTCATTCTCCAGACAACTGCTGGCTCCATAAGCAGAAGCGCTATGTTGGGGATCCTGAAGCTCATGCAGAGACAGTGGCTGATCTTGTTCTGCAGCAGGATCACTACTACAACAGAATGAATATTCCCAATGAGGAATTTGGTGTTAGACAGAAACGCCAGGATCGTGGTTCCATTTCCCGTAATGTGCTCATTCTTATTGACTCTTCAGGCAGCATTGAAGACCAAACATTTGCAGAAATTAAAGAGCACCTCATAGAGCTCATTTACCTCTTGTGTGGTAATGTCAGCATTGGTGTCATGACCTACAGCACAGAAATTGAACTAGTACTCTGTCCCACGTGCTACCGTAGTGACAGCATCACAACGAGTGAGTATCTAGCTAAGGTTGAGTATCAGATCAATGCAACTCGTCACCATAACAGATATACACATACAGGGGAAGCAATTGCTTGTCTTAGGTGTTCCATATTGAAGTCAGCCACTTGTGTGGATAGCAGTAAACCAACCGAAGTCATCATCTTCACGGATGGAATCCATAATGGCTGCAAAGACCCAAAAATGGAAGTGTCTAATTTTGTGACTGATTGGTCTAGTGTGCCTATCTATGCCATTGGAATGGGTAGCATCGATAGAAATGGTGTTACTGATCTCTATGGGGGTACCAGGAACCCAAACAGTATCTTCAATGTGCGCAACATTACTGTATTCCGCCAAGTACTGGAAGAAATTGTAGGGGTCTTAGTCAACACGAGTGGGAGCTGCACAGTAGCTAGTCACAGTGAACAAGAAGTCACGAAGCTGCTACAGGATAATTGAGAAGTAACTACCTTCCCACTTTAGATTTAAGCTTAAAGTGTGTCTACCGTGGCTGTTAATTTACGTATATAGATTTATTTCATTATACTGGGGTACTTACAGCACCATGACTGTTATATCTTATATACTTATTCCTATTCTATTCAAGGTGTGCATGTGAATATATCTATGCATGAGCACATGCCATTCTGCATGTCAAATGTTCAGTATTGAATAACACAAAACATATCTGACAGGAGACAACATATTCAAGAATACAGTTTAAGTTCATTCCATTTACAGTGTCATTCAAAATAATTCACATAACAAAACAAAATAAGACATAATGTGTTTGATGATCTCTATACAATGGTCTTAATCAAGGATTTACAAATGGCAGGTCCAACAGTTCAACTGCTGACTTTCTGGCCATTGGCTCTCTGTAGGCAGATGTGTATACACACACACAGGAGAGAAAGGGAGGGAGGGAGGGAGGGAGGGAGGGAGGGAGGGAGGGGAGGGAGGGAGGGAGGACAGAGGGGGATGGATAGAGAGAGGGCGAGAGAAAGGTAGTAGAAAGGCATCAATTGCTCTACACAAGACACAGGGCACAGTTTCAGTTGTACTGTCTTCACACAATAGAGTTCTCTCACTATACACTTGAGTCACACAGAAACTTTCAGACACTATCATCACCAAACTAGTTACTTCACCACACACACACTCACTCCAGCCCCATGACAACACACAAGTACCATGACAACGCACAAGCGCCATGACAACGCACAAGTGCCATGTCAGCATACAGATGTCATGACAACATACAAGTGCCATGACAATGCCCTCCCTGCCCAAGGACATACTTTACAAAGCACTTTGACAGGAAACTCTCCACATGTTCTGAGCAGTGAGGGGGGAGGTTGGGAGGGACCATCTGTGTCTGTGTTGCAATCCGAAACATGGCCGCCATGGGTTCGAGGTCGTACAGGGGAGGGTGGCATATGAGCATCTCCACCACAGTGCAGCCGACACTCCTGAGAGAGGGAGGGGGAGGGGAGGAGAGGGAAGGGGAGTGGAGGGGACATACATACAAACATAACTATAGTACAAAACAATAAGGCATTGATAATAATAAAGATGAACATGTTAAATGCCTGCCCGCCCACACATATCATTATACCCCACACAGTGTGCAGCCTACGAGAGTTGTACCCACCAAATGTCAGCTTTTGTTGTGTGTGGCTTCCCCAGAATCACCTCAGGGGCCATCCAGTAGGGAGTGCCCTGTACCGATTTGGCACTCTTCCCACTGCGGATGGTCTGCAGCAGCACAATACATACAAGCCAAGTCATTGATAGGGATGGTCTCTCTTGTGGAAGCTGGTAGCACACCAAACAACACTGCAGGCACTAACTGACATACAAACTCACATGTAACCGTTTGGAAGCTCCAAAATCAGCTAGCTTGACATTGCCATCAGAGTCTCTCAGGATGTTTGCACCTGAAGGTGAAGTGAAGGGAAGTGCTAACTTGCTCCACCCATTCACTGTCTACATCACACACACACACACACCTTTAATGTCTCTGTGCACTATGTTGTGGTCGTGGAGATAAGCCACCCCTTGTAAGATCTGGCGGGTGTACTTCCGAGTCAGCACCTCATTCAGAGCTCCAACATTTCGCAAGTGTTGGTGTATAGAACCCTGCACAGTGGACCAGATGAGCTGTGTTGGTGCACGCACACATGCACGCACATGCACACACACCACACACACATACCTCACACTACACATTGTGTACAAAGTGCCACAAATACACGTACAGTGTATACAGAGCCTGCACTCCAATGCACTGTGTGTGCATGTGCCATAGCTCACCCCAGGCATGTACTCTGTGAAGATACACAGCTTTGACTCGCTGCGTTCTGTGCCAAAGTACGTGACTATGCGTTCATGTCTGAGGTTTTTGAGTAGTTGGATCTCAACCTCTAGAGACTGTACCTCCTGCAGGGGGGTGGGGCAATGGGTGGGGCAAGGGGGGGAGGGCAGGAGGTGGGGCATGTACTTAGACTGATCAGTCATGCAAGTGCGGCAGTGTTACTGGTGGTAGACAGTAGTGAAACCTGTCTAATGAGCCAGCTTCAGACGCTTTGGCCTCAATGTGGAGGTGACCCCCCATGCTGGTTCAAAAGAATGTGTTGTCACCCTTTGAGCAAAGGGAGATTGCTCACTATTGACAGCTGGTGGCATTTTATAGTGACCTCATTAGACGGGTTTCACTGCATGCAGTCTGTTGATCCCATACCTTCTGAGTAGCAGGGTCTGAGTGAGGGTCAATGTCCACCACTTTGACAGCCAGCTGCCTTCCAGTGTCACGGTCATGGCACATGAACACTTGCCCAAAGGCACCTGCTCCTAGCAGTTTCCCCTTGCTCCAGTTCTTTGGTGGGTTCACTGCAGACACACATATCGACAAGGACAATCAACACACCACCACACCACCTGAACAAGGTCAAAGGCCAGACCAAAGGTAGAGATCAGCTCAACTACAAAGAGTCCAAAACTAACACAGCCGCAGTGAGAAGAAACAGTAGAGGCGGGTCAGTGCCAAGAAGGCTACTTCTCTGTCACTGCCTATGACACGCTCACTGAAACAACCAAGCCACACCCTACACTGTCGCTACTCCCCCCCCACCCCCCCCCACACTTCAACGTCCCAACCCAAAGATGGCTCACCAGCAGCGACTGCCAGATCTGCTAACACTTGCAGTGCTTGGTCACTCTCCGTGGTCCGCAGGGACTCTGAGCTGGAGCCCATCTCTCGGTTGGAGAGCCGACCTGGGCTTGTGTTGCGCTGAATGATCACTCTACGCTGTTTCTTCCTGTTGCTTTTACTGTCATCATAGTGTGAGCGAGGGTAGGTCCGATAGTACACTGCACGGGGGATGGAGGACGTGTGGTGTGACCAGCACTCTCACTATCTCTTCCCATCTCTCCCCTCCACTCCCCTCTCCCCATTTCTCCCCTCCCCTCCCTTCCTCTCCCCATTTCTCCCCTGCCTCCCCTCTCTCCTCCCCATCCCTCCCCTCCCTCCCCTCTCTTCCCTCATCCCTCCCCTCCCTCCCCTCTCTCCTCCCCATCCCTCCCCTCCCTCCTCTCTCTCCTCCCCATCCCTCCTCTCTCCTCCCCATCCCTCTCTCCCCATCCCTCCTCTCACCTCCTGCTCGCTCAATGAGAGACGCCACATCCACTGAGTGTCTGTCCCTTCTCGGGTATGTTTGTGTTGACATGTTCATGTCTCCAGGTGGATACAGGGGCTCTGAGCATAACCAGGGACAGAATACACAGTCACACATACACAGTCACACACGCACGCACACACGCACACGTGCATGCACAACCCACCATCCTCAAATGCCAGAGGAATCTCTGCACTGTGCAGACTGAGTGTGTCATAGTCCACTGAGCGCGAGCTGGTGGTGATGTCACTGTGGAGGGAAATGGCATCGGGACTGGGGGAGAAGTGGGAGGGATTCCCCTTATCATTGTTGATATCATCCAACTCTGGAATGAACTTGCCCCCTCCCTGTGGAGATGAAGAGAAGACATGATCTGAAAGTGTCATGGCATTACATAATGACATCACATGACATCACATGACAAGTCACATGACAATTTGAGTTAATTATACAATCTTACAAGCAGAATGGCATGTGTATAACACACTCTTCAAAGCTGCAGGAGCACTGTGTTCGGTGAGGTATGCAGCACAACAAGATGACTCACCTGGACTGCGAATGCAGAGTGGAAGGAGGAGGTGGAAGAAGGGGCAGGGTGGTACCCTGGAGGGGGTTCCCCCACAGGTCCCCTCTCCTTCTGTGAAGGGTCAGTCTGGAAAACCCGGCTAATTTCAGCAGGCTCAAAGAATGGCTCACTGGTGCCAACGGGGTCAGACTGCAACCTGTGGGCAAAAGGGAGGAGAGCGGAAGGGAGGGGAGGGGAGGGGAGGGGAGGGGAGGGGTGGAGGTGCCAGTGCGGGTGGAGTAGGCTGTGTCAGTGGTGGGAGGAGCACTAGTAGAGCCCCTCACTGCACAGGAGTGCTGAGTGAAGAACGAAACCATACTGTGCTAGTGATCAGATAGTACTGACCTGTCTGGTCGAGGGTGGGGTCTCCAGTCAAACAGTGGTGGAGTCTGTGATGTGAGAGTGTGTGAGGGAAGGGAGGGGAGGTGATACAACTGAATGAGCACATGGCAGTTGTCTCACCTACACTAATACAGAAATGCTACTACGTATGTTGTGTGACATCATATGCCATCATCCAGCACCATACACACAACAGTCACATGCATGTCACATGACAAGTGACCACTCACCTGACGGGGTGAACTCAATGTAGGGGACATTTGAAAGGTGGGAGAGACGTTGGTGGGTGGGGTGGGTGGGGTCATTGGGGCGTGGCTAGCCCGCTGGTCTGCAATGAGCGTAATCTTAAGCTGTGACTGTGGTGTCGAGTCATACAGCTGAACAGCCCTGTCGATGTCTTGCTGATCAAAAATAGCTTGTAACCCTTTTACCTACACGCAACAAGCAACAGTCACATGACTATCACATGACCGTCACATGACCATCATGACAATATGCATAGAGCCCCATTCCTCCTTACCTCATTGCTGTAGTAGTAGAGGTTGTAGTGATTGCCAAATCTCTTCAACACGTAATCCCAGATGTCTCCTAGAATTAGTGGCCGAATCATCATCACAATCGCCTTCTCTTCTCCAAGCTCAAACTTGACCCTGACTCGGCCATTGCTCGAGTTATTGACAGGCTGCATAGACACACAGACACATAGTGAGAGAAAGAGAGGGAGAGAGAGAGAATGCAATTAATGTCTTTCAAGGCAATGTTCCCCCAGACAACAGTTTAAGAAGGTTACGATGAACCACTAGTCATGTGAGGACTGGCTAGTGGATGGTGGAGTGTGGGAGAGGGTGTCAG
>OZ025873.1:1136486-1166486 GCA_964019415.1 Ianthella basta | reverse complement strand
GGCAGACATCCACACACACATCCTTTCCCACACCTACCACATTGACACCCATCCACCTTCCCCACACACAAACACAGAGACAGTCATGCATCCACCCAACTACCCTCCCCGTCCCCCTCACACCTTCTGTCCCTTGACAGCTTCCGTGGTGCCCAGTTCATTGCCACCATGGGCCAGGGAGGAGTCCTCCTGGTAGAAGCGGTGCAGCTGACTGGGGTTCTGGTTCATCTGCAAGTAGTACTGCTTCACAAAGCTGCTACCAATCTGCGTCACACTGTGGGCCGCCATCTTGGTCATTAATCTGGCAATATTGCAACAAGGGTGCCAACATTACTACACGACTCATTTCACCATGGAATGACAGTTAACACACCTGTACCTTACTCAGGGCATGCTTACAGGGGAACTTTGGCAGTTTGACAATGTAAGTGTGTGTATGTGTGTGTGTGTGTGTGTGTGTGTGTGTGTGTGTGTGCGCGCGCGTAGCATCACATTACCAATGCTTTGAATGCCAAGTATATAGCAGATACTAGTAATACAAGCCACATAGAGTAACTGGCCAGTACATGATACACCCGCCTGCCTGACACTTGAACTCCAAAGGCACCCAGGTCCCCTCACTATGAACACTCGCACCTTAACCTAAATTTACGTACTATGACCATTATCAGTCACACACAGATGTGCCAACACAACACTTGGCAATATTGCGTTCTCAGCAAATCATTTGCGGGGAATTTAGGACTAGGAACTACCAAAACAATTCCTTTGACACGAGACGCACACACACCGACACATATCACCCCATCAGTGAAGGCGTCATTAAACGAAATCCCTTTCTATCTGCGGTAAAACGAATCTCAAACAATTCCTACTGACTAGAAAAGACACAAAAAATAATAGTTAGCACTTGTAGGCTCACCCGTACACCTCACCCACTGTTGATAAACATCACGCCATACAGAGGTGAAACCCGCATGCGGATAAGTCAAGGGACACTTACGTGCAATTCCCCGGTAGGCGTCCTGTACGGGAAAGTGGCTTTGACGACTGGTAAAGCGCTCGAACAGTTAACTTACTTTACAATAACATGAATAAATAGTTACATGAAAGGGGACCAGAATGATATGAGGCGATAAATCAACCTTTGTGCGGTCAAACTACCACGAAACCGCCATTTTACATCGGTAAACGTGGCCCTTCAAGCCGCACCGCGCATGCTCAGTTGAGCAATGCGCACACCATGAATGTCATTTATTTGCAAATTTGGCGGGAAATACTGTGGTCATCGTGTCACAGTGGAATTCCTTGTCCCATTTGCGCACTGCTGTACATGAATATACATATCTACAATCAAAGCATTATTAATGGCAATCCACAATGATAGCTAATAATTAATGGAGAAGCATAATGTAGCTAGCTACAATATGTGCCGAGAAGTATGCTGCATGAGAACACGTGAGTACACAGTTACTAGCTTGCCCTCTATAAAATGTCTCTCAGTCTTTTGCACTTGTGCCATTGCAATGGGCTGTTTAGGTAAAAATAAACATTTTTAAAACTGGTAATTATAAGGTTCCAATCCCATGCACGTCCCAGTCCTATGCATTGAACCATAATCTGGTAGCTATCCAGCAGTCATCATGCATGCAATCTGTGAGTGTGTAGGTGAAACCTATGCTAGTAAGTAGCATCTGTGCGTTCACTTCCATTAGGTTGTAGGATGTTACCATCAGAATCTTGCTTGACAAAGTATACATTGGCATACACTGGGTTCTGTGCTCGAGCAAAGTCCTTGCTGTGTGTCCCTGCAAGGCAACAAGAAGTATCAGCCATTCAAAAAAGGGGACTGCATACACATACATCCCCACATTTGGGTGCTTGAACAGTTGAACCTGTCTATGGTGGTCATTGTGTGAAGCACCCACCTCTCTAAAGCAGCCAGCCTCCTTGGCGCCAAATAGCACTAAAGCATTAAAATCCACCTTTGTAAAGCAGCCACCTCTCTATAAAGGCCAATTATAACTGGCCCACAGGTGGCTGCCATAGGCAGGTTTCACTGTCGCAGATTTGCTAATAACAAATATTTATACACTACTTAGCTTCGCACTTCTCCTTGTTTTGCCTCTCCGGAGCTTGTGGCCTATGACAACATGCTAAGGGCCATCACTAGCAGTGTCACCAACACCCACTTTGGAGAACAGGATTCATCCTGGACACAGGCCTCCCTTCCGGTGAAGCATGGCGGCCTGGGCATCCGGAGCGCAGTGCAGCTTGCACCTTCCGCCTTCTTGGCTTCTGCAGCTGCCTCCTCTAATCTTGTTTGCCAAATCCTTCCAGACCGCCTGGCAGGCACCCTGGACACTGCTAGGGAGGAGGCCCTGGCTGCCTGGAGACAGGGTTCAGACGTCACCCCTCCATCAGAACCTGCTTCCCATCATCAAAGGAACTGGGACCTCCCCAAAGTTCTAGAGACCTCTGCGTCTCTACTGGAGGCTGCACCCGACATCCAATCCCGAGCACGACTGTTAGCAGCTGCTAACAAAGAGTCCGGAGCATGGCTGAACACCCTTCCAGTCTCATCACTGGGACTGAGGATGGATGATGACACTGTCCGGGTGGCAGTGGGTCTCCGCCTTGGGATTCCCTTGTGCCGGCCGCATCAATGCAGCCTGTGTGGGGCTGAAGTTGACAACCTAGCCACCCACGGCCTCAGCTGCAGACGAAGTGAGGGACGCCACCCTCGACACGCAGCCCTGAATGAAATCATCCATCGTTCACTGTCCTCAGCACACATCCCTTCTCGTCTTGAACCTTCTGGAGTCTATCGCACAGATGGGAAACGACCTGATGGCATTTCAATGGTGCCGTGGAGGCATGGGAGGGTCTTGGTCTGGGATGCAACATGCCCAGATACCTTTGCCCCCTCCCATGTCTCAAGTGCTGCAACATCCTCTGGTGCAGTAGCAAAGCAGGCAGAACAGGCGAAGAAGGCCAAGTATGCCCACCTAGATGCGAACCACTACTTCGTCCCGTTGGTGGTCGAGACATCGGGAGTCCTAGGCCCGGAGGCTCTCCTATTTCTGCGGGACCTGGGACATCGGCTCAAGGAGGCAACAGGAGAACCAAGATCCCACCAGTTTCTGCTGCAGCGATTGTCAGTGGCAGTGCAGCGGGGAAATGCCGCGGCGGTGCAGGGAACCCTGAAGGGATCCATGGACTCTGGGTGGGATGGGTATTGACTCTCCTTCTTTGTTTATTTGTTTGTTTGTTTGTCTGTACGCTGTTATTAATTTACTTTAGTTTTCTGTGATTGTATTATCACTAATTTTATACTGTAAGCTACACAATTGAATGCATTACAAATGTATTGTAAATGAACCTACTTAGCTGTTTGATAGAGTTTATCATTCAACAGTACTGCGTACTACGTACACTGTACACCATAAACATGGTAGCTGCTCATCAACCAGACTCACCACGATCTATTTGACTGTATCTCCTGTGATGTACACAGGCCATTACAATGCACGCTCCGCAGGTGATGGCGACCATTAGAAGCAGAAGGGAGCCCAGGCTGCTCACTGCAACAGTGACTGTGCTACTGTTGCAGTTGCTACCATCTGATACAATGCTGCCTGTACAAGGGACATCGTGTTCAGCTGGTTACATATGGGGACTGACACGCACACACATATTGTATGGTATACAACATGGGGGATTTATATACGGTATACACATTGGAGTAAATTAATACAGTATAAATGGCATGTGTACAACAAAATGTATACTCTACAAACCAACTTACTTTGGCTTGTTTTTACAAACACCGTCACTGCAGGTCCAGTCTCTTCTCCTGAAACAGCAGCCACTGACACTTGGTGGACATGGTTGGGAAGAAGCTCTGCTACTCTCAACTGGAGGACTGTGCTGTTGACTGTGTGTTGGAGCAGTACCACACTCTCCTCTTCAGTGTCTGTCACATTGACGAGGTAGTAGAGAGTGCTCCCATTTCCCACCTCTCCCAGTGGAGACCTCCAGGAGACAGTGAATGAGGTTGGGGAGAGCTCAAGGACTGTCAGCTCAGTGGGCGGGGTTAGGGGTTCTACACATAAGAAGAAGGTGGATTCAGTAACACTGCTGCATATACACATCATACATCACTGACACGACTAATTGATACACCCAGATCACAATGACGTCATGATCTCTAAAGGCCAGATGAGGACTTGGGGTAAACTCACTGGAAACAGGAAATTGCATGCCTCCGACATGTCCATAGGAGACAGCATGTGCAAATCCATACGTCACAACTCCAAACAGCCCTCTACTGTTGCCATGTATAAGTGTGTGGACGGTTGCAGCTAGCTCAAGCTGGGTTGCATATGCCATAGTCTCTCCATCGTGAACGATAGCAACAAACTCCAATGCCAGGCTTTGCAATGACTGACTGTCCAAGAAGATCTGGTCAGGTTGATAGTGCTCTGCTGGAACAATGATGTTGAGGTAGTGGGTGAAATCGTTGAACGAAGAATTCACAGGTGGCAATGTGAGTGAATTGGTGTAATGACTGACAGCTGGCACCAGGGTCATGAAGGGATCACTCGGAACATAGTCAGCAGTTATTCCCACAGCAAATTGGAGAAGTAGGATACTCCTGTCTGCCTCCATCCAGCAGAACTCTGTACTATTTATCTGAATGTCAGTGAAACCACCTTCATTCAATACAATTGTGTCATTGTATCCTTGCATACCACTGCGGAGTGCGCAAGTGATGTTCACATTGGTGTTGTTTGCTGCAGCTACAATACGAAACACGTCAAAACTCATCCTTGTTTTCAGAGGAGCAGTAGCGAACTTCCTCCCCCAGGCCTCCACTGGAGGTAGTTGCTCGACAATTTGGTCGCAGGCCGCTACACCACTTGGTATGTACGGACATTGGTCCCCACAGAGGAAGCTAATTGGTTTGCTGGACGTCACCTTTGTTCCAGTAAGATCACCAACAGCTGCAATCAACAGTGTCTCGGCCCTATGCAGCGTAGCAGTCACACTGGCACCATCTCTGACAGACTCAGTACCAATAGTGACATTGCGAGTGGGTGTGATGGTCAGCAGAGTGTCATCTTCGGTTGATACAATTCCTATAAGTGCATGAAGGGGTACTACTCCACTGCCAAAGTCACCTTGGTCGAGAGTGTGGATCATTGCAGCAATGTAAGTGTAAGACATTGTACCCAGGTCGTGAGGTGGGAGAGCCAGGAAGGAGTCGGTAGCTCGGTGAATGTCGTGTGCAGCATATACATAAACGCGTTTGTCATTTTGAGCAGCAATAATGATGCCTTTTGAGCGATCTGTAGTGTTCCTTAAAATATAGTCCTGTCCATCAAAGGTGAACTCCTTCACTCCACCAGGGACTACTGCTGCTGTCTGGAAGAAGCCTGTTCCTGGAGCACTGATGGAGAAGGTGACAGGGGTCCGCTCAGGAGTGGCGACATACAACTTCACTTCTGCATCCAGCAGGGATGAGGGATCTGGAAGAAATGTCACAAAGAACTCACTTCCACTACTGTCAAGCCCTGCATAGATAGTGGAAAGATGAGAAGGGGGCATGAACGCAATGATCAAAGCCCACATATACATGCGCGCTAGATTGAGACCAATCACGTAACCATCTACCACCAGCCGTCTACTTCACCGCTGCAACCTAGCTGGCTTGGCTCGCTAGAGGGGAGACCCCTTTTGCTACAGGCTATCGATTTGCCAATCCACTGAAGCACAGACCGCCCTTGTCACTACACTGTCTATAAGAGACGGTGTATTGCTGTCGCAGAGTGCCCTCTAACGGACCTGCTCAGTACTGATGTAGCTTCTGCTGCACTTCCCGGACTGCGTGCTCACCTTGCACGTGTGCTGATGGGAGGGCGAGGCGGGCCAAAAGCGCAGCGAACACAATGCTCAGTAGGATCCTCATTGGCAGAGAAACTGAGTCTTAATTCGAAGGCAACCTACGGTTAAGGCTGCCGGTATGAGGGGTGGAAACCAAGTTGGAGCTGCATGGACCCCACATGCTGTTCCAGCCCCGCCCGTCCCCGCCCACGCGTGCGTCGCATGTAAGTAGAATACCACTTATCAACAAAAATTGATACAGCATGGCTAGCATATTATCTGTACTGTAACATACGTAATGTAATTGGAGAAAAAACTGATTTTATAATACAGATGAATCAGACTGAATGTGGATATGGCTATCTTGAGGGAAAATTAGTGGCATGATATTGATGAACAATGAAGTAGTTAATAGATTAACATTGCATCACTTTATTGGTCACTATGTGCCGTTGCAGGTTTTTTCAGTGCTGTTACTGCCGGCTTTGTTGAGGTTCTTCTTCACCCTGAGTGCAGTGAGGCGCACCTCTGGGTTGGAGTGCCAGCATTCAGTGATGATCTGGGACACCGACCACAGCATCTGCACCAAAGGAGCAAGAGGGACATTCATTCAATGGAATATTACCTCTGTGAGGGAAGGATTGTGAAATCGTGTTTGTCCTCCCCTCTCCCTTCCTTCTTGGAGACACGTACATCATCTGATTTCCAGCGATTAGGTATGCTCGGTCTCATTCTCTTCTGCACAACCACTTCCTTCATCTCATCAAAGCTGGGGTCAGCTTGGACCAACCCAGTGAAGGGCACCTCGTAATGGCAGTCTTGGCCTGTAAAAAGGCAGAAACAGCAAAGAGATTGGCCCCTTCTCTCTTGTGCGTGTGTGTGCGTGTGTGCGTCTGTGTGCGTGTGTGTCAGTCTCCACTGTCCACTGCCATGCTAACCATCTGTCTTCCACATGAGGCAAATCTCCCACAGGACCAGAGCAAAGGCATACATGTCCACTCGTTTGAAGGACTCAAAGTTCTTTGTGTCCAGAGTCTCATCCAGGATCTCTGGAGCCATGTAACGCTTGGTCCCCACACGAGGGTTGGCCGGCATGTTCACCTTCTTGTCTCTGATCTCCTGATGACGACACAACAAGGACAGCATGTGGGGGTACATGCAACAACAGGCTGGTTTCATGCATCATGCATTGACCATTGTGTACGGAGGGCATAGAAACGCATTCAGTACATCCATCTGGACTAATCTCGCCAGTGTAGCTGGACTGTGCTCTGGGGGAAGCACTCGACTACATCAGGACCTGGTCAGTTGTACACGCATTAGTGTTTGAACCTTCTTCACAAAATCACTATGGTAAGCCCCTCCTTACACCTCTCTACCCATTGGTACTGTACAGATACGTGCTATGCATTGTGTTAGCACCCTATCCAACTAGCCACCCACCTAGACCACTGGTAGCTAGTGTACATGACTATAACAGTTGAGTCCTTATGCTGCCTCCATCACTATCCCGAGAGCCGGTAATGTTGGCACCATGCAGACACCCACCTGGACCACTGCCATCCCAAAGTCTGCAATACAGCAGGTCCCGTTGGATTTCACCAGGATGTTCTTGCTCTTGATGTCACGGTGGGCGATGGCTGGCTTCCACTGGGCACCCTGGATCTCAGTGTGGAGATGGACCAAGCCCGATGCAGCTGACACTGCCAGGGTGATTGCCTCCATGCTTGTCAAAGGCTCGTGATGGAGAAGATAATCAAAGAGGGACCCTTTGGGGTGGTATTGTGTAATCAACCACATTTGTGTCTCTCCCCTGTTTGAAATAATGTCCCCTGCCAGGTAGCTCAGTATGTTCTCATTGGGAAGGAGCACTTGGTTGTAGATCTCAGTCTCCCTCATCCATGACTTCTCATCACTGCTGTGGAAGGTCTTTACAGCGTACTCTTCACCTTTCCACAGGCCACGATACACTCGGCCATAGCGTCCAGCTCCAACTTCCTCCTTTAACTGGATCTACATGGCGAGGGAATAAAAGGGAAGGGTATCTGGCTAGATGCTACTATCGAAGACACAGATCACACCACAACAGTAGCTCAGTGAAAGTAATGGTAGCAGCCAGACACCAGTACTGTACGTAGCCCTCTCTCTGTCACACACACACATACACCACTTATGCATACACACTCAAACAACACAACACAAATACCACACATGTACACAAATACAGCACGCACGCACACACGCACGCACACACACACACACACACACACACACACACAGACCTCCTTGGCAATGGTCCTCTGCTGCAAGAATGGCCTCCCACCTCCACTCCCCGAGCTCATGGTCACTTCCAAATCGTCATCAATCTCACCCATAGTCAATCGACCATTATCCTTTCCCAACCCAGGCTCTGCACTCCTCTTACGCCTCCTGTACACCACATACAGTGCCATCCCTACCACAGTCAGTGACACCATTAATACAAGAACAACTGCAGCAGTGATCCCCCCAGCCAAATGGCCAGCAAACAAAGGGTCTTGTGCTTGTGTTGCTGGAGCTACAAAGCAAGAAGTTATTGCAACACAGAATGAGACTGCAGACAACACACACACACACACAGTGTACATACATGGCCATTCAACTACCACTGCAGGAAACAATCTAGTAAGAAACGCAGATACCTCAAGTTGAAGTGTGAGATGTAACATTCATCACACTACAGTTATCACTCAGTTACTATGGTAACGTAGTATATAATAGTTCTAAATAATTAGTTGTGAGATATAGTCATTAATTAAACAACACACGCACTGCATACACTGAGATTGGAGCAAGTCAACACGTGTTGCATTCTACTATCTGCGTGTTGGGTGTCCGTGATGTAAACATGGCTCACTAGTGGATGTGTACATTCAGTGAACACTAGTGTACTTTGGTGCCTTCCTTACTGCCTGGCATTGGTGTTGGTGTCATTTCAGCTGCAAGAATCCCTGTGAAGTTCCTATTACACAAGTCAGTGTCAGTGTCACAGCACTGGAACAGAAATTTATCAGTTGTTTGGTTACTGCAACGATGAGTTTGGATCTGCCGTGTAGCGCAGCCATACTGCTCAATTATGGTTGTCTCCTTGTTGAGTAATGTAAAATACTGTCTGGAGTAAAAGCAAATTTCCTCTGGACCTTTTGTGCAGGTGGAGTGCTGTAAGTGGCAATGTTGGGTTCGATTTGACTTTCCAGGGTCAAAGTAGCAGTAGCACTGAATAGCATACACTACACTTGACGAAGGAGGAGGTAAGGGGGACAGAGGGGAGGGGTGAGAGGGGAGGGGTGAGAGGGGAGACAGAGGGGAGGAGGCGGAGGGGAGGAGACAGAGGGGAGGGGACAGGGGGAGGGGTGAGAGGGGAGGGGACAGAGGGGACAGAGGGGAGGGGTCGGAGGGGAGGAGTCAGAGGGGAGGGGTGAGAGGGGAGGGGTGAGAGGAAAGGAGACAGAGGGGAGGGTCAGAGAGGAGGGGTCAGATGGGAGGGGACAGATGGGAGGAAACGGTATCACAGCTCATATATACACACAAATCCAAAGTTGTAAGTGTAAAGTTGAAAAATGATTTCTCACCCATGTGGCAGAAAATGTTGGTGGGAATTCATTTTGGTGAATTTCTCAAATTGTGGTATTTGGCAGGTAGTTTGTGCATTGGGCGAGCCTTGTGCCATAATGATACAGTGGAACCTGTCTAAGATGGTCACTGTGTTAGGCAACCACCTCTCTAAAACAGCCAGCCTCCCTGGCCTCAGATAACACTAAACAGACTACCTCTGTAGAGCAGCCACCTCTCTATACAGGTCAGTTAGAATTGGCCCACAGGTGGCTGTCTTTAGACAGGTTTCGCCATATTAATTGTAAATAATTAAACAATTTATACTATAGAATGGTGAACCATAACACTTTCTTCCTAGGCATCAGCTGAAACACTTTAGGCGGGACATGTCCTGCCTTACATTCAGATGTCCCACTCTTCTCCCGTTCAAATAGTTTGTCCTGATTTTGGAGAGTTCTGGACCAAGTAGCAATAGTCTTTACGGCATAGCTATAGCTGTTCAACAAGGGGAAATATTTCTTTCTTCTCCTCTGAAACACTTTCCTCCTTCTTCGGTATATTGCCTTTGACATGCTCAACTACGAATTATACTGCTCCCCTTGTACGTGGTTTTCGCGACAACTATATCCAGGGACAATTTTCGGGAGATTATCAATCTCAGGAGTTTCACTTGTGCCAGTTCCCCCGCGTAAGTACAGCGATACACACAATATGCTCGTAATCCCTCACACAGCGGACGCCGCTGGTGGCAGGAGCCAAAAGGGAACCCTACTACTTACACGAGACTGGTCTGCCCGTACTTAACTCTGAAACCAACCACAATGGCCTGTTCTCAACTTGTCCATCTCGGAACATACGTACCGGAAGATAGCTCAGAATGACACACAAACGGGGGTGGGAGTACTAACGCCTTTACATCATAGACGCTGTTAACCGGTTACTTGCAGTCTTCAGTGTTCAACTTCTAAAACGACAAGCAGACGCAATTTTGGGGGCAGTCGTTAATTTTCGTGTGTTCGTACTGGCCATAATAGCACTTTCCGTTCTTAATTGTTGTATCGTGAACATACGTGAACATACATACTCGAGACACTGACAGACGGTGGAGGGAGTAATAGCGTCTTCTCAACATAACAGACACTGTATACAGAGTGTACTATAACTGGTTAGTTTCCGCCTGGTGTGTTAAACATCTGAGAAGAGGAATAGGCACAAGTTAGGAAAGTCTTTCACTGTCGCGTGTTCGGCTACGTCCCATGGACTGTCGGGCTGAGCGGTTATAGCAAGGGCTTACCTCGGGTAGCGAGAGAGAAGAAGGACTCACCTCGAGTGACGAGAGAGAGAAGAAGGATCGTCCACAACCAAGACATCTTGTGGTGATGTCGCGTAGGCGCCACGCCGCCTGCCTCCATCTTTGTTTACAACGTCATCCGTCGACTGATTCAATTCAATCCAATCAAAAGGTATTTGACACAAGTACAGTCATGCGTTTGCATGCCTTGCCGGGAAAGCACGCGTCTCTACCAATTAGCGGTCAGAGCTTAGCTTACTGAATCACTACAACCGTCACCACGTACCGCTACAACAACCACAACCACAGCAGTGTGCTCTCCACTATCTCAAGGATTGCATGGGTACTGCGCACACTGGCGTATGCCAGCCATATCCACCACACTAGATGTGGGAGGGGCAATCTCCTTAATATTATCATCAAACATACAGCATCACACACCTTCAGCTATTAAATCTAAAAAAACTAAAAATACATAATGAGTAACATTTATCAGGGCTGGCAGAAATTCCCAAATATGACTAATGACACATCATTGAGTGACCTGGAAAAGAGATTCTTAGAAAATGAAGAAAATGTAGAAAACATGAAATGAGATGACAGAGAGAGAGGGAGATGACGCAGTACAGAAGTAGAGGGATGGGGGTCCAACATTCAGTAGATTTGGTGATCCTTAAATGCTGTTGCAGTTTTTTTCGGTGCTGTAGCTCATGGCTTTGTTGAGGTTCTTCTTCAGCCTGAGTGCAGTGAGGCGTACCTCTGGGTTGGAGTGCCAGCATTCAGTGATGATCTCTGACACACAACATAGCATCTGCACCAGAGGAGCAAGAGGGACATTCATTCAACTGAATTCTATCTCAATGTGCGTGTGTATGTGTGTGCTTGTGTGTATGTGTGTGCATGTGTGTGTGTGTGTGTGTGTGTGTGTGTGTGTGTGTGTGTGTGTGTGTGTGTGTGTGTGTGTGTGTGTGTGTGTGTGTGTGTGTGCAGTGTGTGTGTGTGTGCAGTGTGTGTGTGTGTGTGTGTGTGTGTGTGTGTGTGTGTGTGTGTGTGTGTGTGTGTGCAGTGTGTGTGTGTGTGTGTGTGTGTGTGCAGTGTGTGTGTGTGTGCAGTGTGTGTGTGTGTGTGTGTGTGTGTGTGTGTGTGTGTGCAGTGTGTGTGTGTGCAGTGTGTGTGTGTGTGTGTGTGTGTGTGTGTGTGTGTGTGTGTGCAGTGTGTGCAGTGTGTGTGTGCAGTGTGTGTGTGTGTGTGTGTGTGTGTGTGTGTGTGTGTGTGTGTGCGTGCAGTGTGTGTGTGTGTGTGTGTGTGTGTGTGTGTGTGTGTGTGTGTGTGCAGTGTGTGTGTGTGTGTGTGCAGTGTGTGTGTGTGTGTGTGTGTATGTAGTGTGTGTGTGTGTGTGTGTGTGTGTGTGTGTGTGTGTGTGTGTGTGTGTGTGTGTGTGTGTGTGTGTGTGTGTGTGTGTGTGCAGTGTGTGTGTGTGTGTGTGTGTGTGTGTGTGTGTGTGTGTGCAGTGTGTGTGTGTGTGTGTGTGTGTGTGTGTGTGTGTGCAGTGTGTGTGTGTGTGTGTGTGTGTGTGTGTGTGTGTGTGTGTGTGTGTGTGTGTGTGTGTGTGTGTGTGTGCAGTGTGTGTGTGTGTGTGCAGTGTGTGTGTGTGTGTGTGTGTGTGTGTGTGTGTGTGTGTGTGCAGTGTTAGTGTGTGTGTGTGTGTGTGTGTGTGTGTGTGTGTGTGCAGTGTGTGTGTGTGTGTGTGTGTGTGTGTGTGTGTGTGTGTGCAGTGTGTGTGTGTGTGCAGTGTGTGTGTGTGTGCAGTGTGTGTGTGTGTGTGTGTGTGCAGTGTGTGTGTGTGTGTGTGCAGTGTGTGTGCAGTGTGTGTGTGTGTGTGTGTGTGTGTGTGTGTGTGCAGTGTGTGTGTGTGTGTGCAGTGTGTGTGTGTGTGTGTGTGTGTGTGTGTGTGTGTGTGTGTGTGTGTGTGTGTGTGTGTGTGTGTGTGTGTGTGTGTGTGTGTGTGTGTGTGTGTGCAGTGTTAGTGTGTATAGGTATGCATTGTGTAGATTACATACATTTGTCCTACTACAAATGAATGCTGTACGTACTGTCATGTGATCTAGATTATACATCCCTACGTATAACAGCCCTCACCAACACCCTTATAATGTGCCTCCCATTTCGCCCTGTACCCTAGCTACCCCACCAACCCATTCATCCACCTCCCTTCTCCCTTTCCTCTTGGAGAGACATGTACCTCATCTGATTTCCAACAGTTCGGTATACTTGGTCTCATTCTCTTCTGCACAACCACTTCCTTCATCTCATCAAAGCTGGGGTCAGCTTGGACCAACCCAGTGAAGGGCACCTCGTAATGGCAGTCTTGGCCTGTAAAAAGGCAGAAACAGCAAAGAGATTGGCCCCTTCTCTCTTGCGTGTGTGTGCGTCTGTGTGTCTGTGCGTGTGTGTCAGTCCCCACTGTCCACTGCCATGCTAACCATCTGTCTTCCACATGAGGCAAATCTCCCACAGGACCAGAGCAAAGGCATACATGTCCACTTGTTTAAAGGACTCAAAGTTCTTTGTGTCCAGAGTCTCATCCAGGATCTCTGGAGCCATGTAGCGTTTGGTCCCCACACGAGGGTTGGCCGGCATGTTCACCTTCTTGTCTCTGATCTCCTGATGATGACACAACAAGGACAGCATGTGGGGGTACATGCAACAACAGGTTTCACGCATCACAAACCAAATCAGTGAAGAAACACGTACATATACAAACACGTGAGTTACATACCAACACACAACCAACGTCCATGAGTCATGATGAAATGCTTCAACAAGATTAGTCTTGCTTGATAACAAATACAGAACAGACACTGCAATCAGATTGTGTTGGAGCAGCAGCTTAACATGCACAAGAGCTGGGTTGAATTAGTGACACTTAGGTTTGTGGTTAATGAGGTTGACTAGAGCCAGACCACTTCCGGCCTCCATTTTGTACGTATGATGTCGTCAACTTCCTGACCATTATGCAATAGAAAATGGTTGAAAGTGGGTCTAGGCTACGTCACACTAAAAGCTGACTAGTTGATGGAGCTGGCGCAGCTGGGTCATGATTACAACACCAGGTCAGCTGGATGTGGAGTGAGCAGCAAATGCAGAAGGAGACAACTACTTGTCCTTGTATGGAGGGAAGACGGGACACTAGCTACTTACGTACTTGCCAGGCTATCAGTCATGTTTTGTGATATCAACAATTGTGGTCACACTATGGAATGTGAGTAATTTGTCACACTATTCACAGATAAGAAAAGAAGATGCGGGGTGATCTAGTTTCAGCACGTTGGCTCGACAGTGAATGGAACTGGAAAAGGGAAGATCAACAATGAAATACTGGATATGGTCATCATTGGCCACAATGGAAAATCAGAAGTACAGAGAACGGCAGAAGAACAGGTCAGGCGACTTTGGCCGATATTACTGGTACATATGTATGTTGTTCTGTAGCAAACTATGGTAGCTAGTATACATGACTATAACAGTTGAGTCCTTATGCTGCCTCCATCACTATCTCGAGAGCCGGTAATGTTGGCCCCATGCAGACACCCACCTGGACCACTGCCATCCCAAAGTCTGCAATACAGCAGGTCCCGTTGGATTTCACCAGGATGTTCTTGCTCTTGATGTCACGGTGGGCGATGGCTGGCTTCCTCTGGGCACCCTGGATCTCAGTGTGGAGATGGACCAAGCCCGATGCAGCTGACACTGCCAGGGTGATTGCTTCTGTGCTTGTCAAAGGCTCGTGATGGAGAAGATAATCGAAGAGGGACCCTTTGGGGTGGTATTGTGTAATCAACCACATCTGAGTCTCTCCCCTGTTTGATATAATGTCCCCTGCCAGGTAGCTCAGTATATTCTCATTGGGAAGGAGCACTTGGTTGTAGATCTCGGTCTCCCTCATCCATGACTTCTCATCAGTGGTGTGAAACGTCTTTACAGCGTACTCATCACCTCTCCACAGTCCACGATACACGCGGCCGTAACGTCCAGCTCCAATTTGCTCCTTTAGCTCAATCTGCAAGAAGAAGAATAGGGGATAGAAGAGTATCTGGCAACACATACTCCTCCCCTCCCCTCCCCTCCTCACACACACACACACACACACACACACACACACACACACACACACACACAGTACACAGACCTCCTTGGCAATGGTCCTCTGCTGCAAGAAGGGTGTCCCACCTCCACTCCCCGAGCTCATGGACATCTCTATATCCTCAACAAGGTCACTCATAGTGAATCGACCGTTATCCTCAACAAGTTGAGAAGACGCATGTCTCTTCCACCTGTAGCACCAAACCAACCCTACTACAGCAACACCAATCGCTATTACAGTGAGAATCGTGGCAACAGTGACTCCAGTCCACACTACAGCGCTATGTGTTGCTTGAGCTACAGAGGAGGAGGTATTGGAATGAAAAGCTGGTACAAAGGGACTCCTGGCAACAGCAACATGCTAGATTTGTAACATACGCACACACCATGTTCACACAATGAAACACAGCAAGCTTCACGCTTAAACTCTTGAGGATTTAACAATTTAAAAGTATCCCATATGCACACAGTACACCTGTGTATGGGGGGGACTAATGAACACACATGACATGAACACGCCACTCACTCGCTTGTTAACAGTCAGTTTATGCACACAAGACACTGTTCACTACAGGGTGTGCACAATTCCCTTACTAGTTGTTGGGGATGGAGCTGGGGTTGGGGTAGGGTGGACACGCTCAAATTCCAAGAGCTTGGAGAAGTTTTTGTTGCAGAAGTCCGTATAACAGCACTGCATTAGGGCTTCAGCACGGTCGAAATCAAAGCACCCGTCCATTGCCGTAAAACAGCCATACTCCACAGTTACCGTTGTCCCCCCACTGATGGGACGTTGCTGTCTACTGTAGAAACAAGCGTGTTGTGAAGCTGTGGTATTGCAAGTAGATGGCTCCCCTGAGCATGTCTTGACGTAGTCTGACTCTCCAGGGTCAAAGTGGCAGTAGCACTGAAGAGCACACACTGCGAGTGGCAGGGGAGGAGTT
Source organism: Ianthella basta (assembly GCA_964019415.1). Lineage (NCBI taxonomy): Eukaryota > Metazoa > Porifera > Demospongiae > Verongiida > Ianthellidae > Ianthella > Ianthella basta. The sequence goes on along the minus strand of OZ025873.1, from coordinate 1,150,631 downwards.
GGAAAGGCAGTTAAGGACCAAACACACAATCACAGTAACTATCACTGATGGAATCACCACATCCATCAGTACGCCACACTGATGAGCCCCAATCAGGGCGAAGCAGCTGTCTGCAGCTCTAGCATCATAAAAAGATGACTAGGGTGGAAATGAGATCACTGATTATTATTTAACAAGGTAGATTACATGCCCCTGCCTACTGAAATTGGCACAAGGTGACAGACTGGTTGGGGGTGGTGCATATTACCAGTGACTAACAAGCACTGTATCCCTTACAACGAGCTATTGAGCGAGCTTCACTTCTGTAATTGCAAGTCACAGCTCAAGTTGTACGCTGGCAATGCTAGCTCTAATCGTGCTCCCACACAGCATACCAGGCATAGTCTTCCTAATGCATACACATGCACACCCATTACACCCACCCAACCACACAGCAAAACAGCAAAATCAAACAGAACTCTCCAAAATGCACCTAGCTATGAACGGAATACACTTTGCTCAACAAAAGATGTTTGAATGAGCCTGAGATGTGGACAGTGACAACACACGCAGGAGCTGCACTACCAGTGTAGCTTAGTTTCATAGGGCGCAATAGAAGCGTCCCTCTATTCCTGGAAAGTCGGAAATGATTCGGAAATGTTTCCGCGGCTTACAGTGAAAGGAATACCAGCGCGCTAGAACCATGGACACCGTGTCAGTAACCACTAGCTAAATACAAACTTGAGCCTCTGGTCATAAGCGCACAGGGTGCCGCTGCTTTCGCTAAACTTCCGAGAAGGCGAATAACGAAGCATTTGGTACTTTAATACAGCCATTCTGCAACAGCGTAGCTTCCGATTCTCAAACTGACACACCACAACGCGCCCAACAGTCTGACTACGCCCCGATCGCAGAAGAACTCACCTCGCGCAGCTAGAAACAGGAGGCCAATCCACCGCATGAAAGGAGTCACCCCGGAGGAGGCGGCCATCTTGGCTGATCACGTTTCCAGATAAACATGGAGGGTCGAACTATGGACGTCGAACCTTTAGTGTAGCTAGCCCACATTTGTTGTAGGGTCTATGGTCGAACTATGGACGTTGAACCAACGTCCTGTAGTCCGTAGACCTTTAGTCTAGCTAGACCCACTGCCGCAGTTTCTCTGGCAGAAAACGCTCCGAGGCAAAGCGTTTGCAAGACTAAGGTTACTTTTATTATTAATTTATATCATAATTAGCTAATATGATTAAATTTGTGTGGCCAGCTCAAGTGTGGTATGTAAACAAATTTTAAGCATTGTTCGTGTGGTACACACAACACCAAGCAATCAGACACCTGGGCATGATGTACAAAACTGCATCAGTTATAACTGTCAGTGCTTGCTTTTATAGACAGTCCACAAGTCTTTGGGTTGCAAAGCCAGCAGTCTACTCGGCACTATGAGGCTGCCTCGTTGTCGTAAGCAGGCAGCGATTCATGCTCCTCCTGATCAGACCTAGGAGTTGTGCGCCTCCTCTGTATGTTACAGATGTGCACAGCTACTAGAATGGCTGACACTGCAAAGACTGCAAACAGGACAATGGCCAATACCGTGACACCAACAGCTGCCCATAGGTATGGGGAGGTAGTGACAACTGAGTTATCTGTAGCAAATGAAAGAAACTACTGCTAACCACACACCGTATAATTGGTCGTATGCACACCCATGATGCTCTAAAGGCTTGTTATTGTTGAGCATGAAAGCATGACTATCTATTATCAGAGCAATCATGCAACAGAGCTGTTAGGTACTGGGGTCAAGGTGTTTGACTGTGAAGGCCTTCACCTACTGCTCATGTGAACTGAAGCGTGAGGGTGATAAATCCTTTTATTGAATATAAATATTATTGTACACAAATTCAAGATGTCATTACCACAATGGAGTAGAAGTGCATGAGTGAACATGCAACATGTTGGCATCCCACAACTGTCCTTGACCTAGCTGAGTTCATACTGAACACCAGCTACATATTTGAACATGTAGGTACATTTTATATGGCTACATGCACCCAATGCCAATTTGTGATAGCACTAAATTGGAACCTGCAGATTATATATTATCCATTGTGTTTCACTTACTACATATCATATGTATAGTATTGTATTGTGATCATTGCATTGTATGATCATACTGTGTCGTATTTGAGCAGTTTCTATTTTTGGAACACTTCGTCTGGTCAAGAAGATCCTCATCACATTCTACCAGATGTGATTGTACAGTGGAAATAGAATATACTGAAATTTTATTCCCGCTGGAGTATATTTCATGCACACTAATTACTACAAACTTTGAGCACAGTTTCTATATTCCTATAATTATAAGTATAGACCATATGTACGTGTAAGAAACTTATTACTTATCATTGCTCTCTTACTGGGTGCTGGTGTTGTAGGTGGCATGGTGTTGTCTACACGCTCAGAGGCCAAGAGCCTGGAGTAGTTTCGATTGCATAAGTCACTGTAGCAGCAATATGTAAGGGTGGCTGCTCTCTCAAATCCAATGCACTCATCTGATGCCGGATAACAGCCATACTCCACAGTTACCGTTGTCCCCCCACTGATAGAACGTTCCTGTCTATGGTAGAAACAAGCGGGTTGTGGAACTGTACTATTGCAAGTAGATGGCTTCCCTGAGCATGTCTTGACGTAGTCTGTCTCTCCAGGGTCAAAGTGGCAGTAGCACTGAAGGGCACACACTACTTCCCCATGGGTGGGTGGGGGGAGGGAGGAAGGGATAAGATTATGATAGCAGATATTAGTTGAGTAACATTTACTTATTTATGGGGCCTAAAGTACACTGAACCTCCCAATTATAACAATCGTGATTATCGACTGAGTAATCACCGCTTGCTAGGTCTAAAGCAAACTTGTTCCGTAGGTAGTTGCGAAGATAGCTACGCAGCTGGATGTCAGGTTCACGCACAACACCGCGCGATCGTGCTCGTCGACTACGTATTAAAGGCTTACCTCGCTGATCGTGATAGCCACAAAGCAACACAAACAGTACTAACAAGGTCCCCGCAGAGTTCATGGTCCGTACTATGCCCTTCACTGTGTCTAGCGTACTTTTGGAGTGAGCGGAGGGCAATAAGCGACTACATTATGTTCGCGAGGAGAGTGCTTGAATTTCCGGCTAGACTAGCCGGCGCCACAGTACAATGGGAAGCACTCTATACTTCAGCGTACAATTACATAACACATTAGCCTAGCAACCACGCAAGTGACCGTTCTCCATGTCAGTCTTCGTCTTCCTCCTTCTTCTCATCAGCTTTTGCCTGCAAACAGACGGTAGACGGACCATCACACTCAGCAGCACATAGATAACAACCACTTCCTTGCCTTTTTCTTTTTCTTGTTTTTCTTCTTTGTTGAGACAGAAGCCACCAGCAGCTTCTTAAGCTCTTCGTCTTGTAATGATTTCTCACTTTGCACACAAGATTGATCGAAAGGGGCCTGGGTGATCCTACAGGGTGAAAGGACAGGAGAGAACTACACACTTGCTATCAAACTGGTCTCTCTGCAGTGGCTCTCTGCAAGTGTGACAAGATGTGATCTATCAGGGGAACATTGTTCAACTGGAGCCAATCAATCGTGACTAAAAGAGGACCTCTTTCACTTAATACACTTGTCAATACCACTCAGGCATTTCCATCTAATCAAGCATTCAAAAGATCAGCAGCACTAGCAAGTGACATTCACAACACACAAGCAACCATCCCCCTTTCAATGCAATCAATTTCATCTGTCGTAATGTCAGTCTTGGGCAATCCCAAATATAAAGGGTTACGAATAACTGTAAATTGACTGCATCAGTGCATCACTAGAGGCTATCCCATCACCTCTCCAGTCATAACCCTTACCACCACTGCAACTTACCGGACTGGGCCGTTGGGCATCAGTAACACGGTGAACCGAAATTGAACCACATACTCTCCTGTGTGCAAGAGCAGCAGTTTGGGAGCAGAGACACAGTGCAACTTCAGTTTCCTCTTGGCTCAACAATCTCCCCTACTCACCTTCCTTCTCGTAAAGGACATTGTAGGGCTCGATGAGGCCATGACTAACACATTCAGTAACAGCAAGTCGGGCTTTCCCCTCTTCCTCAAATGACCTGCACAGACGGACAGACTAGCCAAACTGACTGTCTTGGACCAGACAAGATGGTTGAGCATGCAATGCAAATATTCACACAATGCAAATATTCACACAATGCATACATTCACTAATATTCACTAACAGCCATCTAATGGGCTATAGAACCCACACAGTGAGAGTTAAGCACTGCCATAACCAAAACAGGATGGGTGTAGCTAAGCACTAATCGGCATACGGATATAGTATATGGTCCTTGACCAATGCACATCCACCACACACACTCCTCCACTGATAGATATTACCACATAAGCACTCTATAATGGACGGTCTAGTGAATAATAACAGCTCACGTCCATCACACCAAATGGCCTACCACGAGCAATTTAATGCTCCACTGATACATGAAATCATGAATATTATATTCATGTGTGCACACGCACACCACACGCGCGTGCACGCACACACACACACACACACACACACACACACACACACACACACACACACACACACACACACACACACATACACACATACAGTACATACCCAAGTACAGCAGGTAGTAGAGTCTCACCTCAATGCAAAAGGCATCAGGTCAAACCGTGATTGGACGTCACTGTAAAAGGCTGAATAGGAAAAAGGTAGCAGACTTCACCAGCAGGCAGATATCACCCAACTCCCACTTCAACCCTCTTCCTTCCCACATCCACACATCCCACCCCTTTCACCCCTCCCCTCCCCTTTCACACGCCTACCCTTGCTAGTCTTCATCTTTAGGTTGTACCGCTCATTTGAGCGCTTGTACACGGTGGTCCTTGTGTCCAGCTGGCGGGTCTTCCCCTCACCTGTGCTCAACAGGATGTTCACCTCGTACACGTCATACAGTTCAAACTCAGTCTTCTTGTGGTCCTTCTTCATGGCATCGCTCATGTTGAGGACAACACACTTCTCATCGACATAGTCACCTTTCTGCAGTAGGTGCCAAATGGTACCTGAGGGGGTGAAGGGAGGGTGGGGGGGGGGAGGGGAGAGGGGAGTGAGGAGGATGGGGGGATGGGAGAGGGGAGGGATGGATTGAGAAGGAGTAAGGAGGGGGTGGGAGGAGGAGGGAAGGAGAGGGAGGAGAGAGGATAAGAAAGAAGAGCAGGTAAGGGAGGAATTAAGGAATTTAGAAAGTAGGTAAAATGGCACTGGGTTAGCAGAGGTAGGCGAGTGAGTAATAAACAACTTGTGATGGCATTAGTAGCAATTCTGGCTCATACTATAATAGCTGCCTTGTCTGCCACTCATCAATGTATAACCACTGAAGCCAGCAATATGGCCACTGTACCCCAATTTGTGCCACACCCCAAATCACCCTCCCCCCCACACCTCACCTCCCCCTCCCCCCTCACACCTCACCTCCCCCTCCCTCCTCACACCTCACCTCACCCTCCCCCCTCACACCTCACCTCCCCCTTCCCCCTCACACCTCACCTCACCTCACCCTCCCCCCTCATACCTCACCTCCCCCTCCCCCCTCACACCTCACCTCCCCCCTCACACCTCACCTTCAATAGGCACACACCCATACTCTGCTGTCACCCTCTGCATAGTGTCTGCTACCACTGCACTGTCTCCACCCGGCTTCAACATCCGTAGAGCCACTTCCCCTGCAATATGCCCCGCTTGAATGATGTCAGCCTTCCGGCCGGTGACGGGGCGCTCCGGTGAGCTCCCCACCACCAGTGTGTGCCCAACGACAGCAATGAAGCCATCCACATGGGCTCCTAGCTCACTGCATGGGCAGGACAAGGAGAACACAGTTGTCGGTGAGGAAGAGGGAACTGTGTTGCATACTCAGTAAAAGCTTAACAGACAAAATGAGATGTGTGGACATCAGCATACAGTGAGATGGTCATTGCCAACAGTTGAAGTCGCACACATCATGAAAAGGTGAAGTAAATGAACTAAAGTGGCTGCTTCTAGTTGCATATACACAAGATGGCAGGAACACGAGTTACGTGTGTTGTTAGTTGCACTCACATTTTGACTAGGTCTCCATCCTTGAGTTCCATAGGAGGATCAGATTTGAGGGGAGAGAAGTTACCCACACAATGGTCCAGCGATAAACAGGTAGGGAATGCAATACCTGGATTGAGAGGGAGGGGCGGGGAGGGAAGTGGAGGGAGGGGGAGGGAGGGGCGGGGAGAGGTGGTGGGAGGGGGAGGGAGGGGCGGGGAGAGGTGGTGGGAGGGGGAGGGAGGGGCGAGGAGAGGTGGTGGGAGGGGGAGGGAGGGGCGGGGAGAGGTGGAGGAACAGAAAGGGAGAAGCGCAGACAGTTGACACCAATATTCACTCCATGCCTAGCAGAAATAACACTGCTATTTCAGTTGTGATGTGGATGCATAGGAGCTTCAAGTGTGGATGACATTGCCATAAACACAAACTCTGTCCACCAACAAGTACAAACAGTTAAAATGACACTTTGGCACACACCAGCTCCCAGCATATCCTCTTGCGAGGTGCACCCAACCAGCATTCACCTTTCTTGATCTCCTTCTTGTTCTTGAATACTTGGTCGGTCTCCTCCATAATGAACTTGTCACCAAACGCACACACATCAACAATTTGAGCGCCAACCACTGTCCGCTCAATCACCTTCACAATGGCACCTTGATTCAAAGAGGTAAGCCGAATAGAGGGAGAGAGAGCAGCTGATAAGACCCAACACTGTCTCACAGCATAACTACACTACAAGCAACATCTACACTTTAGCTACATTGCAGTACGATGGAGTATAAGTCACAATGGAATATAAGTCACACTGGAGTATAAGTCACACTGGAGTATAAGTCACACTGGAGTATAAGTCATACTGGAGTATAAGTCACACTGGAGTATAAGTCACACTGGAGTATGAGGCACACTGGAGTATAAGTCACACTGGAGTATAAGTCACACTGGAGTATGAGGCACACTGGAGTATAAGGCACACTGGAGTATAAGTCACACTGGAGTATAAAGCACATTGGAGTATAAGGCACACTGGAGTATAAGGCACACTGAAGATATAAAATTCACAGGAGTACAAGTTGCAATGTGGCATATAAGTGTCACCCGACTTTGTGGTCTCATAAGCGCATCTCCTACCTCTGTCTGAATGCTACCCTGAACTGCTAGCTGTTCTGGCCACTTGCACGGCCTACCACTGCACACACACCTGTTCACTTACGGTTGGCAATATCAGCAGCCATTTTGTACTTTGTCACTACCACATCTTGCGCAATTGTCTCCTCCTCTTCCGAGGATGACCCTCCTTTTTCAGCCATCACTGGTATTACAACAGCAGTGGGTGTGCCATGGAGGGGTGGGGGAGGGGAGGTAGTGAGGTGTGGGGAGGAGATATGTGGGGGAGGGTGAAATTGTGAGAAGTAGGATGACATGGAGAAGTGGGAAGGTAGTGACAAGTGAGTGAGTGATGTGACAAATGGAAGATCAGCTGCGGGCACCGGGCCAGTAGGTCTAACAAAGCCGCCAGTGCTACAGAAAACCGACAAGAACTAAAGCGAGCAATCTCGCACTGGACACGATACCAACGTGTCGTACACTCTACATGCAACCAGAGACTATGTCCGATCCTTTCCCGCTACAAACCTCCCGTTTGCTCAGAACATGCAGTCACGTACCTAACACAAGTCAATGGACCCAGATGTGTACGTCCACGTGTCCCGATATCGTATATTGCCGTATATTTTCCGTTCACGACTTGACAAGTTCTCGAGGGACTCCCCCGATGCTGAATTACCTAGTAATCAAGCTGTCGTCCTAACACACGCTTCTACCGCCCGCGTGCATAACCCACGCAGTGATTGGACAGACATCACTGCTGTTTACTAGCGTGCACAGACGCTGCAATAGAAACAATCTTTGTTTGCTGTAAGATGCTATAAACATGCATATGCAAATGTAAAAACTCATAAAACAAACAAACAACAAGCAAGCAAGTAAACACTGTTTGACCACAAATTCACCATCACATGGGAGAGTACACTGTCAACGATAGCCAGTCAGATAGATTTCTCCAGTCACCTTCCCTTGCTGTGATCCAGTCATCACCTCCACGTACATCTTCCGTTTGTAATCACCTGTTCCCACCGGTAGCCAGAAATTGTTTGAGTTAGTCATATAATAATTTGGCCGAAAAACCTTCTGAGGGCTAGTATGTAATGCGATGTACTTAGAGCACTGCCTTCCTTCCACCTTTGTAAAAACCCTGACAAAGTCCCTCATCCCTGGGGTAGAGTTGCTCGATTCAATCACTATGAACACAAGAATCTCTTTTATAGCAGCTGGAAAGGGGTCAGGAATGACAAGGTCTTGGATACCATTTGGAGGAAAGGCAATCTTTGCGAAAGGCTTCTTTGGATCCATGGGCACTTCTGTCCATGTAACAGGTCTCTGCAACAATGCACACAGGGAAGAACACGTGGTCCAGATCACTGAATGCTCCTTGCTAGTCACCCAAAGGAGCAACTCAACTGAAAATTAATGTATCTTTAGTAAGAAAGTAGTTTAGCGAGAATGTCCGTTTAATCAATCAGAATACCTCTGACGAGACATTTGGCCAGTCTCATATCAGCAGTGAGGCTCTGTTTAGCTACCACAGACAGTGGGTGACTTCTACACATTCAAAGCGCCATAGCCCACATTCAGGCAAAACACCGAGAGCACTCGCCACGAGGTTTCCACCCAATAGACATTGGAAATTTAATAGGGCCAGAGTCTACAGCTACACGAAGGCAAAATCAGTTCCAAACAAACCTCCTTTTGTTCTTCACATGGTTCCAGAGCGTCATCTAAGCCAGCCCAGAAGCCGAAGTCGTCCGAAGCGAAATAATGTGGATGCTTGGAATGAGCCATTTTACAGGTTGTTACGTCAGAGCTCCGCCCCCTTATATACGAAAATCTGTTCAGTGTGGCAGCCGGCAGGGTCATAGATCTATGGCTGGGTGTGGATCATCAGATACTTCACACCAAGGGCTTCATAAACAACTATATAATGCAACATATGTACAAATCATTTAACCTATAATTTATAATGCAAAATATGAATTGTATTTACATTTAAATAAAGGATAATTTCTGTATAAAGTTCAAAAAGCTGAGCTTGGGAACAATGTGAAGATGAAGTGTCTGTGTCAACGATAACCAATCAAACAAACACATCCTTCAAGTCCACGTTCACATGTGTGTGGCACGTCCACATACACCTTCCTGTCACTTCCCACTGGTAGCCAGATGTTGTCTGAGTTGGTAGAGAAGGAATGCTGTTCGTAAGTGTGCAAAGACATGTAGTGCGCTTGATGTCTGCCATCCACTTGAGTGAACACTTTGAGGGAGATGCGTCTGTTGGGCTTAGACCAACCAATGTCCACAAAGATGAACAAGAGGATCTCTCGAGCGCTCCTGGGAAGATCTTCTGGAAGATCAAAATCATAAACAGCTTTCTCAAACGTGATGTGTCCCAGAGGACGATCGGTAGTCAGAGGCAGTGGGTTCCAGGCAGCGGCAGGGAGGGTGGCCTGTATATGCAAACAAACAACAGTGCAGAAAGCTTGATAAAAACTGCCCATATAAACAGTAACACCAGTACTCCATGCCATTGTGCTCTAAACCATATTTGACCGTTCCCAAAGCAATAAAATCACTGGCCACAGTGATTGTATCCAGTAGCTGTTTCAAGTTTGAGCTCGTTTCGAGCCCCACGCTCGGGCCACAGCCAATTGCATGCTGAAGTAGCATTTTAGAGGCACAAAAAGCCCCCAAATGGCACCACTCCATACTATAGCATCGTCAACATACCGCCTTGGATGGCTGTTTCTCATTTATCAACAAGCTCGGGTATAAAGTCTCATAAGAAGGCGGTGCTTCGTCATCGTCCGCCATTTTCTTACTTTACATGACGTCACCCGCCCTCTGCACACTGTACTCAGTGTAGCTACAAATCAATACGGTTACCTGTCACTGTGATCGATCACGTGTAGAAACGTAAACAACTGTTTCGATCACGTCCAGGGTATGAATCGTTAGAAACAGAGGAATTCATAGAAAGCCAACAACTGTAATGTCTTGTAACACACAATGTAATATACAACTACTCTACAAACTTTAAAACAAGCTGAACTTGGGAACAATGTGAAGATGAAGTGTTCTTTGTCAACGATAACCAATCAAACAAACACATCCTTCAACTCCATGCTCAGAACTGTTTGGCACATCCAAATACACCTTCCTGTCGCTTCCAACTGGCAGCCAAACGTTGTCTGAGTTGGTAGAGAAGGAATTCTGTTCGTAGGTGTGCATGGATATATAGTGCGCTTGGTGCTTGCCATTGAATTGGGTGAACACTTTGATGGAGGTGCGTCTGTTGGGCTTAGACCAACCAATGTCCACAAAGATGAACAAGAGGATCTCTCGAGCACTCCTGGGAAGATCTTCTGGAAGATCAAAATCGTACGTAGCTTTGGCAAATGTGATGTATCCCAGAGGACGATCGGTGGTCAGAGGCAGTGGGTTCCAGGCGGCCACAGGGAGTGTACTCTGTGTGTGCAAACAAACAACAGTGTAGAAAGCTTACCAAAATTACCCATATTAACAGTAAACCAGTACTCCATGCCAATGTGTTCTACACCACATTTACACGTTCCTATAGCAATAACAACCCAGGCCCCACTGTGACCGCACAGAGTAGCTGTTTCAAGTTCGAGCCCCACATCGATCATACCCAGCAGCATGCTAAAGTAGTGTTTTAGGGGCGTGAAAAGCCCCTAATGACACCACTCTAGACTATAGCAACGTAAACATACCGCCCTGGGTGGTTGTTTATCGCTTAGTGACAAATTTGGGAACAATTGCTCATAGGAAGGCGGTACTTCATCATCGTCTGCCATTTTCGCGTGTAATGACGTCATCAACCATAGCCCTTGTAATCAAAACTCAATACAATTACCTACAAATCAATAAATACATACCTGTGACCACGTGTACAAAGGTAAACAATACAAACGGTAAAAGCATAGTCAGGCAGTATCTGCATTATCAAATGGAAGTGATCGCAAGAATGGGAGGGAAAAAAACTTACTAAAGACAAAAACCATTACAGCATAATTATGAACTTAATTAAGAGTGAGGGAAACCCTCGTAATCATGCCAGTGGGAGAGAACAGAGAGAGAGCATGCGTCAAGGAGCTAGGGTTGTGAAGGATTATTGCTCTTTGCTTCTCTCCTCTTCACTTTGGCGTAGAGCAGGATTCTGGGCTAACACAGTCAGTACATTGTCAACCTTATCCAGAGCTTCAAAGAAGGGGAGAAGGTCTCTGAGTTCTGTATCATTCGGGTCCTCAAACCAGGACGTCACTGGGACCTGCACGGGTGGGGTGGACACTAGTGCTATGATACATCAGAAAGGGTCTTCACCAGAATGGAGGGATGGGGCGGCAACAGCACACGGCACAGTTAGAGCGGCTACAACAGTGTCAGCATAATTATTATTAATATTCAAGCACACACCCACACATCCACACCCACACACTCACAGCATTGTCAGGGTGGAAGATATACGATGCCGGCGAGTTGTCAATGATGCATGTCTTCCTCAAGTCCCTTCCCAACCGACTGAGGTCCTTGACATAGTTGCCTCTATGGAATACACATGCTTCCCTGAACAGCCGCAGGTCGAATGTGCCATACTTGTCCAGTAGATCGGTCACTGGGTCAGCATACTGTAGTGAAAGAAGGGGAGGAGAGGGAAGGGTAGGGGGTGTGAGGAGGGGGGGGCCTTATGCGTGCATGTGTGTACAGATGGTATTATAAGAAGCCTGCAGTTCTGGTGGGTAAGTTTCCTCATATGAGCTACTGATACAGAGAACCCTCCCGCCACAAGCCATAATTGGTGGCGACTACACACAACCATCTGATCTTCCCAAGGCACAGGCCATGCCCAATGTGGGAGGCTAGCTGTAACAGTCTTACCAAAAACGGGTCACAGAACTAGAACTACACACATTCATCACTGGGGTGGTCTAGCAGGCTAGTTCAACAACTGGGCCAAGTAGGGGAATGAATGTAAGACCGCAGTGAAGCAATATGGACTACTCAGTAAAGACAGCTGGCTGGCACAGAAGGCTACAAATGGACAACAGAAAACTAAACCAAACTACGTTATCTATGATGAGGAGCGTGCCTCTTGGGTCACCAGCGCTTCTCCAACCCATTTGGTCGATTGATTGACCACACCTGGTGTGCCAGCATTTGGAAGAACCCCATTAGGACTACACTGGTCCACTCTAAGGTCTCCTAGTGATATACTGACCACACTGAGGTACTTCCCTACATTACATGTTTACGGCATGCTTACACAAGCATACAGCGACACCTCTCTATTCTGAACACTTTAGGGTCAGGGCCACGTGTCCTGATTAAAGAGGTGTCCTCATCCAAAGGTGTTTTACATACTGTACACTTCCATAAAAGCTGCCTACTGTCTGTAGTACCGAGGTATCCTGAATTCAGAGTGTCCTATATATACAATTGGACAAAGGCCTCACAGCTGAAGTGTGCCCTGGGCCACAACATGTGTTTCCTGCTACGTTCCTATGAAAGTCAGTGCCAGGTCTGTGCCATGCAACATCAACAACACTGACCTTCGCTAAACTGGCTGTGAAGAGCACACACTCGAACAGTTCACCCATTCGCTGCAAGAATTCATCCACAAATGGTCTCTTTAGCACATACACCTGATGAACAACACCGTCAATCTCCACAGGGACTATAAAGTCTGCGTTGCTCACAGGCTGAGCAGGTGAGGGGGAAGGAGGGAGGGAAGGAGGTAGGGAGGGAGGGAGAGTGAAGGGGACAATAAAACGGAGTGACTAAATTGTCAACTTGTACTGTGAGCCTGGTCATCTATGTGTTTCTTGTCAAAGTGCGCACCTTGAATGAGCTATGCACCAGGGTCTCGTCCAGATCAATCACAACACACTTCTTGTCCATTTCAGCCACTCTCCTCCTTGGGAGAAGGTGCTTGCCATCATATGCTGGGACCATCTGCAGCGAGAAGGGAGAGAGCAAGGTGACAAAGCTGATGCATATCGCCATAGCACACAAGCACAAGGAGGATGTTAGTTTAGCTCAGAATGTGTTCCTACAAACATAACATAGCAGCCACATTCCTTTACATCACACACACAGACACACACGATTGTACACACACACACACACACAACACACGAACACGCACACACGCACACACACACGCACACACACACACACACACACACACACACACACACACACACACACACACACAGACTCAACATGTATACACATGCACCCTTGCTCAATTCACCTGAGGTGATGGAGGAGTTTCATTTTGAAAAGCCGTCCTCATCTCCCTCGACTGCTGCTCCTCTGGTTTCATACAGCAGAGGAAGCCCCAGAGCCCAGCGTGCTTCTGGTTAGTCTGCATGGCACCGCCATTGTTGATGCTCCCTGCACAGCATGAGGAGAGGGAGGGGAGGGGAGGGGAGGGGAGGGGAGGGGAGGGGAGGAGAGGGGAGGGGAGGGGGTGTGCAGAGTGGAAGGGGGAGGGGCATGCACAGAACTGCCTGACCACATGTCTCAAACAAGGACACAGCAAGAAGACTTAGTACTGCAGCAGAAGCCATACTGTACACCAACATGACCCCCAACATGCACTAAACCTATCACCAGAGGGAAGGATTAAGGGAAGGGAGGGAGTGGAGGGGTGGAGGGGAGGGAGAGGAGGGCTGGAGGGGAGGGAGCGGAGGGGTGGAGGGAGTGGAGGGGTGGAGGGGAGGGAGAGGAGGGCTGGAGGGGAGGGAGCGGAGGGCTGGAGGGGAGGGATGGAGGGGTGGAGGGGAGGGAGCGGAGGATGGAGGAGAGGGAGAGGTGGGTGGAGGGGAGGGAGAGGAGGGGTGGAGGGGAGGGAAGGGAGAGGTGGGTGGAGGGGAGGGAGAGGAGGATGGAGGG